>BMAO01010319.1:0-261775 GCA_019973975.1 Trichonephila clavata
TAAGTTCTTAAGCTTCATAATAAAAGAAGCAATATTTGTTTAAGATTTTGGATCATTTAATGAAAGGAAGTGAAACACCCTTCAAGAATTTCGATAGGCTACTTGACTATATTGACTATCAATCAGATGATAGAATAATGAGACATTCACAAATTTAATGGTAAAAGTACTATAAGGTTACTATTGGCACTAAAAATTACCATATATGTCACATTTAAACAAACATTAAATTACTAATTAATCATGCATTCTTATTCAGTATTTTCATACTATACACATAAAATTCCTTTTAAGCATAATTTGCAAAAGTTGTGAACATTTCATTCTCTCTATTATATTTTACTGAATTACTGCATACAAAACTTGCAGATATTTAGAAATACACACATTCACCTGAAAAAAAGATGAACAAACATACTAAGAATATTTAATTCTCTTCTGGAAAAGAAATAAAAAAAGTATACAAATTTCATTGCTTTTAAGAGCACTTTCTTATAGATAAGAATTACTTTACTAATTGTCAATTACAAAATTTTAGCAACTTTCAAATAATAAATGAGCAAGAGCTTAAAAAGAATTGTAAATCGCTTCGACAAAATATACTATGCACAAAAAAAACTTGTAGCATAATATTCGAAACTAGGTAAAAAAAAAGAATGATTTATATATAATAAAATTTTTCCAAGAATTCATATACTTCAGAGATAATGATAATAAAAAAATTACTGAATACATTAAAAGATACATACTATTCAAGTTTTGCAAAGAATTTTGTTTGATGATCAAGAAGTTCATTTAAGTTATCCCTTGCTTAACGCAGTTTAAATCAACATGATTAAGTCAAGATTATAGTTTTCTGTTTCTATAAAACTATATTTCCGTAAATTTTACTAAATGCATTGAATGAATTATAATAGGGACTCATATTTAAGCAAATATCTAAAACTTAAAAAATTTCAACTCGAAAGAATCAAGCAATATGTAGAAATAATGATTTCATTTGTATGAATCAGAAGCAAGCTTAGAGATATACTAATTAGAGGATAAAATCAATAAATTTTTTTAAAAAAACCTTTAGAAGGGAAATGAATAATAATTTAAGATATTTGGATTGTTAAAATAGAAATTCTTAAGCTGTGTTTTAAATATCGGAAAAACGTACGAAAGTTAAATGAGCGATTTGTTTTGCATTGGAAGCAATACAAAAAGATTCATAGTAGTTAAAAAACTAAATCACTATATAATTCTTTGACTAAGTAAGTCACAATCTTACTTTTTAGAATGAAACCAATATAGGTACATACATACATATATTCTTGAATATTTTCTGACTAATTTTATACAAGTTCTTAAGAAAAAAAAAATGTTTGAAAAATGTATATACATATTTTGAATAAATATATTTTTAAAAATGAGAAGATTTTTTAAAGAAAGTAAGTGAATTTTAATGGGATTTTTCCTATATTTTTGAAATATTTATAACATACAAAGATAAATAAAACATGTTTCGGAGAGGTATTGCTACATATGAAAAGTTAAGACATCCATGCACCATTACAAACATAAGAATGGATAAATTTTTCAAAAAATTAGACAAATAATTTACTGAATGCCGAATAAGAAATGTCTAAACAATTGTTCAAAACCTATATTTCTTAAGTTCGATTTACACAAAAGCCGTAAATAATATTTACCTAGTAAATTTTTTGTTGTCACCAATGCTTGCAGTAAATTAATTTAAAGTAAAAGTGTTAAAACGAAAACATTCCTATCAATGTATTATAGAAAGAAAAATAATGCATATATATAAGAGCTACACAAAGAAATCAGTGCATCACGCAGAAAAATTAATATTTTAATAGACTCTTCACAAGGATTAGGAAAAATTAATATTTTAATGGATTCTTCACAAGGATTAGAAGCAATGCAGATCTGTTTCTGTAACTTTTATTTGAAAACCATTGTAAACTAACTATTCAAGGAACTAAAACTGGTATGCAAATGAAAGATGAACTTTTATTCCATACTTTACTTTCATTTATATTTTTCAAGGATATATGAAAACATGCATAATGGTACAAAATACAGTAAGCTAATATGCCAAATTTTCAGTATCAACACATAAACTGTTTCCAAATGGATCCTTTATCTTTCTAGTGAATAAACATTGGTCTGTTTACTTTTTTTAAAGGAAAAATGTTTTTAACCTACTCAATGCAGTTCAATATTACGGAATCCTTAGTTACAGATAATATCTTTGTTGTATAATCAGTTATGAATTACATTTTAATCTTATCTGAATGATAGTCAGTAACTAAATTTAAAATACTTAATTTACATAATTTCTTGCATTATTATAAGATGTTTCACTGTTAAAAAAAATAAACTTGGGTCAAATAACATGATTTTATACTTAATAAAAAAGTAGAGATAGCCAATTACAATCCAGGTGTATCTTGACATAGTTTCTCTTTATTGGAGTAAAATGGATGACATAAAACAAGGGGAAAAACAGGTAATAAAAAAGCTATATGATTCATAAAATACATATATTCCTTTTATATCTCTGAGTTCAGTGAAATTAAATAGTCAACTTGCAAAAGTAAATAAATATTACAATCCAAGTAGGTGGTTAACATACAATAAAACGAGGTGGCTAATCTTCCATTAAATATAATGTGACAAAAGTTAGGATTGAAGATTCGATCAACTATGAAGGTTTTAGTATAGTTTCAAAGGTAATAAAAATTATAATTTAAAGAAAATACAGTTTAAATACAAATTATTAAAAAAAACACAAAGGAAATTTTCAACCTTGACACAAAAAATTAGTACAAAATAAAGTAACAAAAGACATTAGATCATTGCATAATCCATAGGGTTTTGAAATTTAACTTTTAGAAAAATCTACACTTAACATGAAACTTAATATATATACCACAGAAACTCCATTCACAGCTTGATGAGATCATTATAATACCTAAAAAATGGAGGTAGAGTTCACAAGATGGAAGTCCTAGATACTTTTTTTCAAAAAGAAAACCACTTTAGTTACATATTCACAGAAAATTCTGGGTAAACTTGAAATAATAATAAAATATCACAAAGCTATAAACCAAGAGTAATTTACTGAATAACAGTAGCAAAAGTAAAAAACCAATTACTGTTAATATAGATATATACATGAACATACACAGCAGAATAGTAAGTTGAAAAGTACATTCAAAACAATTAAGGACAAAATCCAAAATTAGCAAACGTTCTAGAAGACAATAATACAGCAGGAAAAGGAACATGAATCATTTGCCATGGACTGAAACACTTTTCAGGGCACCACTTTCATCTCCAGAAGCAACTATTTTCAAAACATTGTTGACAAAATCAGCAGAGCATCCAGCTACTTTGGTAACAGCTTAAAGAGAAAAAACACATTCTAATACTGTAATATGAAAACATACATTTCTACAATTTGAATCAACAAATCTAAGCATTTAAACACAAATTTTTAACATACTACCAGGAAATATATTTTGAAAAAGATGCCTTGAAACAAACTACAATGGTTATCATTAATTCCCTAAGAATGAGTGAGTGGCTAAACGCCATTTAGGATTCAGTTGATAGAGAAATTAACAAGGAACTTTTGATGACTTTATCAGATTTATTTTCATTAATAAATCTTGGATAAAACAAAATATTTAAAAGAAATTTGAAAATGAAAGACTTTTTTGAAAGTTTAGTAAAAGAGGGGGGAAAAAATTTATAATTTAAAACATATAAAAATCTCTGTTAACTAAAAACAATTATACCTGACTAACTCTGAATAAAACAATATAAAAAATATACTCTACCACAGAGGTTCTTCAACTTCGATCGCCGCGGCCCAATTTTATTTATAAGCCTGACAGCGCTGACCCCAAGATTTTAAAAACCGCTACCTGACTCCCAACACATGGCTGAATGATTTAAAAGGTTCCTCAATAATAAAACACTGGCTCTGCTACTTATGCAGACTTTTAACACTTCTTTTTTCCCTTTTAAGAGAACAGTAAAAATCTAATTAAAAATATTACAAAATACTAATTTCAAATAAATAATAGCCTAGGGTACCATAGGTAGCCTAGTGGTTAGAGCATCGGACTCCAGACCTGAGGGCCTGGGTTCGATGCCCGATGCCACTAAATACCACCGAGTATAGATGGAGTACATGCTTGCTAAATCAGTTGGTCCGAAAGTCTTGTGGCCGGTAGCAGCAGAAACTACGAGTGCAGGGGACTGGAGAATATTTCCCTCCCTTCAGTACCATGCCAAATTGTGGAGGTGGAGATAGGTGGTGTCGCCATTTATCGTAGAGAAGTCCAACCTGTCTCACAGGCAATGGCAACGTTCATTCCTTCCCTGCGGAAAGGACACGACAACAACACACAACAACAACAAATAAATAATATACTTAAATGTATTAATTAAAATTTTTAATGAGTGAGTGAGTGATTTTGGGGTTTATTGGCGCAAGAGCCGATTTCGGCTATACTGCGCCAAACATTTGTTTTAATATCTGTGGTCCAGACGGGAGAGAAAGAAAGAATGAATTGAATGACAAGAAAGAGGGTCGAAAATTGAGAAGGATCACTAGGGTACCCCGGGTTCGTGAAGCCGTGTTTACCAAAGACAGTAAACCCCATGGAAAGGAAAAGATCACTAGGGCACCTCGGGATTGTGACACCCGTACTCACCTAAAGAAGGTGAGCCCCCCGAGGGGAATTTTTATGAGAAGGACGGTACTGCATTTCTTTTACAAATGCTGTTATATCACGCGTAATGTTTTGTAATTTGCAGTCCTGATTGTGGTTCTATGCCTTCCAGATGATTTCTGTACTTATTTTTAAGATAAAGAACTGAAATGTATAAGTAGTTTATGGAAAGGCATCAAAACTTTCAGAGCTTTGGTGGACAGCTCGGAAAAATTTTCCTGTAAGTGACCGCAAAAGTTTGAAAGGGATTTATTCTTGTAAACCAACTACAAAGCTCGATCTGGTTAAATTTCTATCAGATGCCCTTCTTTACTGATGAAAGACCATCCTGTTCACACATACACATATACTGCAGATACATGCATTTTAGCACGTATTTCTAATGTTTTTTGAAAATATTACATTGTAATAATGGCTACGTAGTTACAAGTAATAAAAAAAACCTAATTTAATATTCTTGATCAAAATACATGTTCTTATACAGTTTTTTCATTGGGGGCAATTTAATCTAGGATGGCACATCTTTCAGTTTTTCCACGAGGCCATTCAGAGTTTGTAAAAGACGGAAATCTTAACATTAAATGAGAGACCTTTGTAGACCCCCCCAAAAAAGCACTGGGGGCCCTTGGACCACAGTTTAAGAACCACTGCTTTACCGATTTCTTAGAGATTGAGAAAAAAGTATGGTAAGTTTCAGTTTGAGTGATTTTTTAAAAATTAAAGTGAATAATAAAAACTGGTTCATGTAATACTAGAATAGCCATAAGACTTTTCACCAACAAAGAATTTGTCAAACATACTTTAACCAGATACATATGTTACTTGTCGTTATCAAACCATTTTGCCCCTCCCCCCATCTAGGGAGCTGATATCCATGAAAAATGTTTTTTGGGGATGTATACTCAACAAAAGAATCGTACTTACCAAATTAAAAATCTGTAGGCCTAATAGTTTAAAAACAGGATTTTTCAAAAAATTATCTATGACACCTAAGCACCCCCTCCTCGGGAGCTGATTTTTTGCAAAACCGTAGAGGACTAATTAACAAAAGAGGCATGCCTGGCAAACATCAAGTCTGTAAATAAATTAAAATGATAATTTTTTATCTATGACAACCTTGCAGGCCTAACTCCTCATCCTCGAGAGTTTATATTTGCAAAACATGTTTTCAGTGGATCTCTACTTAACAAAGAAACATACGAACCAAATTTCATGTTCATAGGTGTAATAGTTAAAATAAAAACGAGTCTTACAGTAGTAGCATACGATGTGTAACATCTGACATGTTATTGTGGTAAATTCACAATAGCAACTTAAATCCTGAAAAAAATTAATCGAGTACGATTGGAAATAATTTCTATGAAATAATTATATCTTTATTGAAAATTTTATTTAATTAACACAATGAGTTATACCATTTTTTTTAACAAAAATAATTATTCTTGTTCAATTTGGGGAAGAGCGGTAATGATAATTTATGATAAATAAAATATGACGCATATACTTGTATTTTCAAAGTATTTAAAAACCGTTGAAAAATAGCGTAAATAACAGTACCACTGTTAGTTGTCGAAACATTTCGATTTGTGTTTATTTTGAGCTTGAGTTCATCATTCAAAAAAGCTATGGCTCGGATTCTAGCAAACTGAAGTTAACTTTAAAATCATCACTCAAAATCCTGGGAAGCGAGTGATATTTTTTTTTTAATAAAGAGCAGAATCACCTTTGGTATATGGTAAAAGTAAAAAATGCAGGAAATCTTTAATTTTTTGAACCGTTTGATTCGGAGAAATGTATACGACCACCAAAATCACTGTTTGTCCATTTTCAAATAAGCATTCTGCCGCACATATGTCCCCAATAGCTTGGCTAACAATAACCAGTCCACTTGTTTGACGATAAGTAATATACATATGTCGAGCCACAACATGTGAGTTGTTCTGTTTGCGATAGATCGCAACACCAGCTGCTGTGTGGCCCGGTCGTTTAAATTGTACGCAGCAATCGAAGTCAGGTATCGAAACACGTTCGTCATTGTCTAACCATGTCTCTGCCTAAAGGACTTAGCTTCTTCTCTGATCCTAAAGTGAAAAAACAAAAACAAAGATCTCACGGCCTAGATCGCTGGGGGATGGGGGCAGAGCCCCTTTCGAAGGAAGGAGAAAAAACAGAACTTCACTGAATAGTGCGTGCTTCCCCAACGTCCTGTTACGCATTTCCATCCCTTTTCACGAAATCCCTCCCACAAATTTCCAGTAATCGAGAGGAAAAATGTTACACATAAAAAAAAGAGATTTTTTATGTCTGTAGTAACTATTCTTCGAGGAAAGAAATTGCAAAAGTACTTACGTTTTCTTAATTTTAGTGACTCCATGGATGCTATGATCGACTCATCTTTGAGCTGTTTGAAGTGACGCACTTTATTTCGTACAAGTTTTTTTATTTCATTTATATACAACAGTAAGCATTCTGAAAAAGAAAAACATAACATTTTAATTCTAATTCCTGCAATTGGATACTACATCGAATTTTAAAGTAAAATCCATCAGAAATGTATGCTCAAGTTAAAACAAGTAATCAAACAAAGAATAAACTAAAAATAAATTGCAACATACTGAAGTGATAACATTTTAGTCTGAAGAAAAATTATTGAATAAACTTATTGAAAACCTATTGCAGTAGTTTTAAAATGCATTCAAGCACACAGCATTAACTGCTCAAAATTTTAAAACAATTAGAGAAAAACTGATAGGTGAAATTAGTATACATTTCACAAAGCATTAGGTTATAAAGAAATCGAATTTTTTAAAGAAGTAAGCTTTGTTCAAATGTATTTAACAATTTCTCTCTTTTCACCATTAAAGACAATGACAGAACAATTGAAAAGAATATGTTGAAAAAATATCACAAAAATCTCTTAAATATACTATACAATTTAAACTGAGATACTTCATACTTTGTTCTTGCTGTAGTCCGAATAGCTTAAGCTTGTTTGCTTCATGTTGAGCTTTCTTTTTCAATCTGCAGGCTCTAAAAAGGAAGCAAAACATTCTTCACAAACAAAGCGAAATATATACCTACACATATTTATATTCATATTTTTTTTAATTATATTTTGATATGTGTCAGGATTTTTTCTTTCAGCTTTTTTGCATATTAAGGGATGTTTAAACAAATTTAAACACATACAAAACCTTCAAAATTTTTGAAAATTTGATACTTCTTCCTAATTTTGATCAAGATTCACACAGATAAAAGAAATATACTAATAAATACACTGATCCCAACACCAAGAAAGAGTTGTGCTAAATAAACAAAATTCGGCAGGCTCTTTCATACATCGGACAAATGACTTTGATTCAAATTTCACGTTAAGCGCATTTAGTGGGGTGCTAGTAGCCTCACTTTGAGCATGTGAATCATGTGTACTTTAAATATGAGCTGTAAAGATCGTGAGCATTATTTATCATTGAGATTGATGTAGTGAGTTGATGTTAGAGAAGAGTGTCTTTTAGAATATGAAGAAGCAACAGTTCACTAAGTTTCAATGAGGTCTTACAATAGGGCGAAGGAAAAGGTGGATTTTCTTTTCACAATATTGCAGAAAGACTTTGTAGGAATGTATCTCCTGTGCATGACTGATGGAAGTAGTGATCTAGGAAAGGCACGATCTTAAGCAAACTGTGGTCCAAACATGCACAAATCACCACATACAGAGAAGATAGGCATATACTCAGCATGGCTAAGAAGAATTGTAGTGCCTCTACAACAGAAATCATCACTTTTGTAGGCACCAAAGTGACACAGTAAATTGTAAAAATCTGGTTATTTGAGGAATAGCTCCATTGCAATTAGTACTCCATTCCTCAAACTCCCCCACCCCACCAAGAGGAGGACATTTAACCTTGACAAATTTAATGCGCATCAGCCTCACTTTATGGCAGGTCTTTAAAGGCACTAGGACTCGAAACCACAGCTGAGCATTGGCTGCCCATGACCACTTGGCTGATGTGACCCCTTTTGAGAAACAGATGTGGAACCCAAACTCCTCTATAAAAACACTTGGTTCACTCTGATCAGATGATTAGTCTATGAGACACGATCCGTTTATGTTTATATGCTGAACCTGTAAAGTTGAAAATTGTGGATTTACTTATAGTGTGTTGTTTATGAAGTCCAGGCACGATGAATGGTGAAGCGGTACAAGCACATACTTTAATGGTTTTTCTTTAAAATGAGCCAAAAAGCAACAGCACACTCCCTCCTTAGAACAATTATTAAAGTTTGAAATTATTTCAAACTCATTTGTGATTAATTGTGGCTCATTTGGGAACGATTGCCCCCCCCCCCCACCATTTTTAAAGATGTCTTCACTTCAGACAAATAAATATTGAATAACCCCTTCCTAGAGGAAATTTACTCTTTGTAGATTTTATTTTTGATCTGTATTTTTTAAATCAAGATAATGATCAGTCTACTTTTTCATATAAAAATTATTTTAATTTGAAAACGATAAGAACTGGCATGACATCAAGCAAATTAGTTTTTGATGCTAATTAAACAAATGAAAAATTTTTCCAAATCATAAGTAAATATAAAAAAATCTACTTTTAATTCAGTTTATTATGAATTTGCAAGGGTTTACCGCTATAAATTATCCCATCCCAATCTTTGCACATTTTCTAATGCTTCTTATTAATTTTTGCACACAGTTAATACGTATTCAACAGGATTTACATCAATTTTACTTTCTAAGAACTTAATTTATATCAATAAATTTAGCTAATTACCTTTGAATTTATAAAATTAATAAACAATTAAGTTGATCAGTAATTTGTATAACTTCCCAATTTATTTTAATTAAATTTTGATAAATTAATTTTTTTTTACTTAAATATCAAAGTTTAAGTCATATATCTTTAGTTTTCAAATAAAGGTCTTTTTGCAAAATATGGCTCATGATTTTAATATATGTAAATAAATTAAAAGATAGTATTGAAAACAAATGCAAAACACCCATTGAAAAAATTATTGAGCAAACATGTATATGTAAACAATAAACAGAGCACAAATAAAACAAAAAAAATTACGGGAGGCTAATTTGTTTTTTTCTTTTCTTGACTTTGTTCGAGCATTCATTGGCAATTCACTGACTGGAACCAAACCATCAATGAGACAATTCAGCTTTTCCAGTTCTAATCCAATGTTATATAATTTTTTTGGATTAGGGGTCAGGTCATTTCCATCCCCTCTTCTTATTTTACCAGAATGTTTCCCTCCAGCAATTGAAGAACTTGTGCTGAAAACTGGATCAGCAACTTTAGAAAGATCATGTACATTACTTGATTTTCCAGACAGCTTCATTTTTGAGCTACCTTTTGGACCCTTAGATTGCATATTATATTGCCAAAAATATCTTGATGATCTTTTCTTGTCAAGAATAAATTATTAGCAGCAGCATGCTTTGAAGAATATTTAATTTCTTCATCTAAATCATCATCTAAAAAAAAGCAGAATAAATAAGTAAATAATATCTAAATATAACAATCAGTTAAATGTCTTCAACAAACCATATAAAATACAAATTTAAGCAGAGAAGAGTAAAAAAATCCCAGTTAAAATTATTGAGGAAACATTAATCACAAAATTATACATATGTAAATATATATCTTTCTAAAATACCACTATTTAGAGGAGATAGAAAGAAAATTTATGTAGCTTCCCAAAGTAAACACACACAGCAAAAGCAAATTGTGAACTTCTTTTACTTAAGACCAAAATAATTTAAATCAGAAAATAATTACATTAAGGTTCAATATTAAGAGAATTTTCCCCTTTGGTAGATTATTTTCGGAAGTACTGGACACAGTTTAATGATATTAGGCATGTACATAAGTTGATATAATACTTTAAAAAAAGTCATGGTACACAAGCATGTCCTTATACATAGCTCTTCACACATAGTACAGGAAAGTCTAAGTGAGATGTTACAAAATGGAGGGAGGGGAGAGTTAAAAAAAAAGTATGATTTTTTTTAGTTATATAACTTTTACAATGTGAATTTGTGGTTGAAATGAAGCACATGAGTCCTAGTGGTAGTCGTTTTAACCTTTACAGTAATTGCGTTTTTGGATTTGGATGATTCTGAGAGAGGAAAAGCAAGTAGCAATTGAGCATTCAGAACCATCGAAATATGCACTATAGGGTTAAGGTCTGGAGAATATTCTCACTTAAATAAATTTGTTGACCAGAGGAGCCATTTGTAGAAAAGTGTCACCATCCATAAAAATGAAATCGGGGTTAAGTGCACCCCCGAAAAGGCAAACACAGGGCTGCAAGATTTTTCTCCTATATCTCTCGCAACAGTTCCAGAGAATAAACTGGACATGGAGATTAGTGTGCCTGTTCATCAAGTATATGTGATGCTTTCTTAGACCATTAAACCTCTGTATCCATATTGTTTTTTTTCTTGGATGTTGATGGACACATGAATTCCTAGTTCTCTTTGCATGAAAGTTCATTGAGAGTGGTTAGGTTAAATTTGGATTCAACAATGAATAGACTTCACTATCCCTGCTGCAATGTATATGCTAAATGCATTATGGTAAATGGGTTCAGTCAAAATTGAGCGGTAAGCAAACAGCAAGTCTTCCTGCTAACAGACTTCTCTAAAGTAGCCTTCTAGAAATAGTAATTATTAAAAATTGAGTTTCTACAGTTGCAGGAATTTTATGAGACAGCTGAGTAGCCGTTGTTATGCCTCACTGTAATAGGCAAATAATCTTCATTGGTCATTGTAGCTATTGAATGATGCTTTGACCAGGTTTTTTCTCTACCGATCTAGTCTTATTGCACTGATTACATAAATTGCACACAATATTGGAAGTTACAGGATAATCCTAAGAATCTGCACTCAAAGGACTAAATCGCCTGAAATCTCCAGACAATTAGCCAACTTATTCCATTATCCAAACACTGCTGGGAATTTGAGTGAAAACACCCACATGAGAATAGCCAAGATATGGAAACACACAGGAATTAGCCTGTGCCCTCCCATTTTTCTCTAAATCCGCAGTCCACATGCACTCATAAAATTTTGCATACTGGTTCAAAAGCAAGTATGCTTAAGAATGTATAGGTTCGAAAGCAACTACCTTTTGCTAAGTACTTTTAGAAAAATTCTCTTAATTTTGAACATCAGAGGGTGTAACGTTTAATTTTTCTTAAAAAGAGAAGAGGGGGAGAAAGATGCATTTTAAGAAGAAAAAAATGTTACAAAGGAGATAAAATCTGTCACAAATATATCAAATACGTCCTACACTTAGATGCAAATTTTGAGCACGACCCATTTCTTTTAGGTGTGCTCAGACACAAGTTCTTTTTTTTTTTAAAAGTTGCTGGATTTATCGTGGATAGTACACATAACATGTCAATTATTCATTTCAGAATGGAAAATATGTATCTACTAATTCAGCAAAAGTTCCAAAATACTGGGAGATTACACTTGAGTGATAACAACAGACATGAAAACTATAAAATTAAATTACAGTGTACTTAGACTTCTTTAGAAATTTCAGAAATTATTATGATCTAAACACAACTTTTTCTCTAATAACTTAATTAGAGAAGATACGTGATAAAATCGATTATACTAATAAATCTACCACAATGAAGTACACAAAGTGCAACTTAGACATTCTTTTTCAGTCAAAACAATCTATTTAAAAGTAGTATTTCAAGTGATGGAAACAGAATTTCAAATAATAAATAAAACTCAAAGAAAGTTAGATCCCCCCCCCTCAAAATATCAAAGAGGAAGAGTGAATATATGAGCAAAACAAAAAGAAATATAAATTAATACCTGCATCACTGGAATATTCGCCTTCTATTTCAGAATCTTCATCACTGTCAAAGTTATCATTATTTGATGAAGTAGGTAAGCGATCAACATGTCCAGCACATTTTTCACTTACTAATTCTGTAGTTGAAGATTCATCATCACTATCAGTTTTTGATTTGTTACTAGTTAACGGCCAACAAAATTCGCCTTGATCTTTCATTTCACCAGAAGAATTAGGTACAGTTTGCAATTTTGCATCATTGAGACTAGATTTCGTAGTCGGTTTAAAATTCAGTTCTGGAGAATTCAAACTCAACTGTTCCTTCACAAAAGGAGTTTCATCTTTTATAGGAAAGCCCTGCTCCTTTTCTAGCATCGAATTATCTGAAACAATATTCTTAGACTGGTCAGAACTACTAAAGGTAGCAATCTTAAAGTCAGAATTAATATCGGGTATTTTCAAGCACTTGTTTAATGTTTTACTTTCAGTGGAGAGAAAGCAATCGAAAGAATCAAATAAAGACTCATCGTTTGCATTCAGTTCAGCTAAAGTTGGGCTTTGAACAAGATCATCTTTATCTACTTGAAATACTTCATCTATTTTCATCGTTTCTAGATCCAAAGGGCAAGCACCCCATAAAGAAAGGGGACTATTAGCTTCAAAGTAAGGGTCTGATGATGATGAAAGCATATCTGAGGATTGTTGCCACCAACCTTCTACATTGGTTATTCCTATCATTTCCGAGTTTTGCCCATTGAAACCAGAGTCAGTAAGAGAATATTCATCTTCCAGGGTAACATCCTGTGATATGCTATTATCCCCTTCAGAAATTTCAACATTCAAAAGAGATGCACATGCGGACTTTTCATTTACTAAAGCTGTGTAATCATTGGTAAACCATGGATTACAGAAAGCTTTCTGTATCTTCGCATCTGGGTTTTGTGATATAGGAAAAACAGGAGAAGCTAGATAATAAGGGAAACAAAATCATGAAATTAATGAAAAATTTATTCAAATATCATTTGAATAGGTTATTCTTAAAACTTATAACTACCTTTTTAAAATTTTTTTCGAGTAATGAAAAATTGTTTTAAAGATATTCATATTTGATTTTAAAACCTGACAAGACATCATGGATTCAGTCCAGTTACATCAGCAATTGGGAAGGTCTGTATGCAATCAAGATTTTGAATGTTGTTCACTGACATCAAAACCAGGAGTGGAGCACTAAAAATCAAATAGCTCCATACAGTGAAATCACTTTGAGGACATTTTTTTAGAAAAGAACACTGCCTGGGATGTCTAGTCTTTCAAGAAGGGCAACAGTGTTATGGAAGCAGTGTTGATTTCAGCTCATTTTGGGCCCTGGGTGCAGAAGATCTATGGCCCCCTTTGCACTGGCAGATCAAAATTTATTACCGAAAAACCTGGTTAAGTCCAGTTTATCCAGGCCCCTGGGTGCCCAATGGATAAACCAGAACTGTATGGAAGGTTTAGACTTTGTTCATTTCTGAACCAAAAGAGTATAGTGGTTGGCAAAACGATGTTCAGGCTTAGAGTATATTCTTTCAATTCTGCTAAGCAGGTGTAACCTCGGTCATAAAACTAGAAGTGCAGAAGCAAATCTACAGGAGCTTAAGATGAGTATTTGCTGAAATAGTTCTGGACACTCCTACAGTATTTTCCAACCTACATAAAGATGATGCAGTTAAGTAAAGTTGAAAAGTGTTATTTGCTTAGTGCAGGGGTGGTGAACCTTTATAGATCAATGTGCCATTTTTTTCTAATGAATTGTTAAATGAGGTACAGACGTGCCGTTTAATAATTCTGAATTGCGATTATTGGGAAAATAAAAAAACTAAATACTATCTACACAAAACTCTTTATTTACTACAAAAAAATACATTTTGCACTGTACAGTAGTAGTAAATGTTTTAGTTATGCATGTAATTCAAATTAAAGTGACATAAGTGTGACTTCTGTTGTTGCAGATTAGACAATAAATAACATATTAGGGTTGTAAGATGTTACTGTTAGCAGCCATTGGTTCGTCATCCCTGGCTTAGTGTAATATTGTGTGCACATGATTAAATATTTGTACTGCTATATTTATATTTCTGTGAACTTTGAATCTATATGGATAAAGATTTATAAACTGGTGTGCAAAACTTAAGCAACAGATATTTTTTTCTTTTTTTGCATAACTCCATGAGAAATCATCTGAGACATGAAATTCAGAAATGAGAGACAGCATTTTGTACTTAAATGAAAATGAAAGCATAGTTGTGCAAAATAAATACAATGCATATATTATGCAATAAAAAAAGGCTTCATTGAATTTGTACTATTGTTAGACATGATTGTTTGTCCAAGAGGAAGAACAACAAGCAATGTTCCTTAGTATGTCAAATGCCCTCCCCTTACTGCAATGATTACTTCACACCATTTCCCCATATTTAGCACTAGGTTGTTCAACAGTTCTTGAGGTAAGAGTGTCCATTCCTCAATCAGCATCTGTTTCAGTTGTTGCGCATTCCACACATTCTATGAGATTTAAATCGGGGAGAACATTGGCCAATCCATTCAAATGATATCTTCAATTTCCAGCAGCTGCTGAACATCAGCAGTCTGGTGTGGCCCTGCATTGTCATCCATAAAGTCTGATCCAATAGCACCTCGGAACTGATGCACATGGCGACGGATCACCTCTTTACAATAGCAATATCCCGTTACAGAGCCTCTAGTGAAAACGTGGAGCTCAGTAAGCATAGTCAAGCATGATGCCTCCCCAGACGACAACTCCAGGACCACTGGAATGGTTTCTTTCTGTGAAGTTTCTGTTATGAAACCGTGTCCTGACATATCTCTAAATCAAGTGGCGTTGAGTCGCTTGTAGCACTGAAATGACTCTTCCCTAAAGAGTCACGATTCCATTGATGAAATGTCAAGTTTTTGTGTACCTTACACCACTCTAAACATTACCTCCGATGGTTAACTTTCAAAGGGATGCAGTGTTCAGGACAGCGGGTGAATAGATCACCTTTGTGAAGGAGTCTGACCACAGTAAACCGCAACACTTGCTGCCCTGTTGTACACCAGAGGTTTTAATGGGCGCAAATGGGCCCATGAATCTATTTTTGAGTGCCCGCGACTGTCCCCTTGAAGATGCTATAAGATTGGGAATATCACCTCATAAACCTGACTTTGAAAAATTAGTTGATAATATGCTATACCAAAAATTGCATTAAATGTAACTATTTGAATTTTTGTTACCTCTTGAATGTAGGATATTGCTTATGATTGCAATAAAATAAAGAAATATTAAGAATCATGTTATACCTTTTTTTGAACTGCACCTGCCAGTAATACCCTGTTAGTCAGACGTGCCCAGATGGGGAATAAAGTTAAGAACCCCTGCTGTACACAGTTGCTGAGCAATGGCGCTTTCTGACCAGTACCGGGCTCTTTTCACCTACAGGAAGATATATCGGTCATCCACTGCAAATGTTTTCCCAAGGCGGCCACCACCAACTTTTTTAACAGCTGAATCTATGGGTTAGACAGCTTCTCAGGCACGCAAAACGTCACTTTTGTTGATTCCAAACTCTTCAGCTATACTGATCCAATTACAACCCTCCTCCACCTTTCCGAGTTTTCTTCCACTTGTTATGACATTCGGGTGATTTCTTCTGGCTATATTTCACAAAAGAACTCACTTGCACTTGCAGAGAATGTCTTTAACTACGTCTCCATTCTTCCTTTTATTGTAGTCTTGAGCTGCACGGGCCGACTGCACACACTTTGCGTACACTCATGTCGCCTATGACGTTTTGTTCCAGCCATTTGCATATGCATCACCTTTCTACTAAATTGCAAGCTCATTCTATTGATCGCAATAACTCATTTTCTGCAATTTCATGGCTATCTGCTTAACATTTACATAGTTCCGTAAGTTTTGCACACCAGTGTATATGCATGATAATTGTTTCCTAGTTGGAAAGAAATCTACCATATTTACTACACAATTCTATTAGATATTATGAAAGTATGTGGTTGTTATTTACATGGTTCTTTACTACTTTTAAAGGCTATTTAATATGTTGGGCAGAAAATCCTCACCCTTTTCAATCACTATACCCTACAAAAGGGACCTTTACCCTAGCAAAATAAAAAAGCAAAAATTTAGTTATTTTTTGAAAATTTTTTTCAAAATTATTTAACTTATCAATTTTGTAATGCTATTGTTTTTAAATGTGAAGTTTGGCATTAAGAGAAATGAGGAAAGAAATTAAGACTTGAGAATTCAAAATATTTATTGTTTAAGTTAGAAGGTCAAAAAACAGACTTTTTTTTTCTTTTCAAAATTTGCAATATTTGTAATTTTATTTGACTTTATTATTTGACCTTTAGAATGAGAAACTTAATTAGCAGTAAACATGTTTTACATTTTGTACATTTTAGCATATATATGGACCTAATAGTAAACACAGTTTACAAATTTAGCCAATATTTTTATTCAAGACATTTTCTTAAGTCAGATTTTTAAGAAAATTTAGATATTAATCTTAATTAAAAAACAAACAAAAAAAACTCATCCCAAGGAAAAGCTTTCACTTGCCTTAGCACCATAATTTTCAAAATGCTTTTTCTTAAGCTTGATGCAGTATTTCATCACTTGGATGAAATGTAGAAGCTTTGGAAATCTGTATCTGAGTAATTTAATACACCATCAGCAGTTGCAGTTGTTGCTAGATCAGATACCCCATAACAACCACTGATGAATGAAGTTGTTTTTAAAATGACAAATGATGTGCTTAGTTTTGAATGTAAAGAGAAAGGGGGAAAATTAAAACTTCAAATTTCGAAATATTTACATTAAAAAAAAATTACAATTCTTTATAAAAAACACTTATCAGTATTATGTAATTTTTTACCTTATTAACCTTCAATAGAAACATATCTTAATAAATAGGAAGCATGTTTTTCTATTTCACTTTGTTGGAAAAAAAAGGTCTTTAAAGCTGGATTTCTGAGAACAAGAATAATGGGGACTGGAAGCTAGAGTATCATTAAACGTACATGTGTTGGGCATCTTGCTTTTCTTTTGTGAGTGAGTGAATATTAACGTCCCACTGTTCAGCTACAAGAGGGCTTTTGGGGACAGTCCGCGTAATTTTGAACCATGGTCAAGTGACATGGACGACATCTGAGCTGGAACCCCCTCTCCTAACTACCACACCACACTAACGGGAGGATGTTAGAGCTCTCGACAGATTTAACGTGGATCTCTTTCCTACATGGCGGGTCTTCAGTGGTACTTTGATTGAACTCATGACACACTAGCCACAATCTGATGCCTAGACCACTTGGCTGCCGCGGCCACTGATTTTCTTTTATGCAACTAGTCATTGATATGTGTCATATTCACATTGCTAAGGAAACAGCGACATTCATTATTTGTTCACCAAATTATTTTGGCTTTCAGTCAATCATCAACAGATGGTAATGGGAGAATTAATTTCTTGGTAAAAATTGCTTTTGTTTTTAACTGCTTTTGAATGATGAATGTTAACTTCAGAGAAGAGTGATAAAAATGATTAAGTGCAATAACAATTGCTACTAGAATGGATACTGAGAGCAAATATTTTATAATTCAAGTGACTTTATGCTAAATAAGATTGTATCTCACAAAGATATCTCAATATAGTTTCCAAGATGGATGAGATGTCACTAAGCTACAACAATAAATATAAAAATATTTTGTAAAGAAGCTGACACAGTGGTTTTAAAAATTAAATATTTGCAAGAAAAAACTTTTATTTTTGTGGCATCTCAGAACAGGATAGTAATCTAATGAACAATAATTATTATAAATTAAGAAAGTCCTACCACTGCGATATAAACAAAGCTTTATTTATAAAAGAGATTAACATTTGTAAAGGGAATCTGTTCTGCTTTTTGATATAATAGTGTATAAATAACCTATTATCATGGACTGCATTTGCCAAAAATTTTAATTTGTGAGAATACATAGCTTTAATTAGTTGTCATTGTGATGTCAACCAAATTCCTTTCATTCATTTAGATTTTATATTCCTGGAAAGAGAACATAGGTTGGGGAAGTTGGATATGCATGAAATGAACAATCAAATTAACAAAAAGGTTTGAAAGAAAACAAAGAGCAAAAAACCACAGACCCATCAAAATACTTCTAGTGAAACTGGAGATTTACAAACTGAAACACATTGATATTGAAGAAATAAAAATACATGGAGGATCTGATATCTCAGGTAATGTTAGTAGTGATGGTCAATTTAAGCATCCAGTTTAACATGAATAAAAAAAATATAGGAAATGGGAATCAACCTAAAAACAACATAATTTTTTCAGTGATCCTTATGGAGTCTCTGATCCAACAACAGCTGCAATTGCATCATATGTTTTCCCAACACTCCCAAGTGGTGAAAATGGTAGAATAGAAACATTTTGAAAGGTTTGTGGTGCTGAAGGAAGAGACAGATATTCTGGATGACTCTTTTTTTTTTTTTTGGCAAGATTTATACCGAAATTTCCCCAAAAATCTAATTTAAAAGTAAATCATTTTAAGGAAAAATATTGAATTTTATAAATTAATGCCTATCAATAAGTCCACATACAGTGTTAAAATATTTGAAATTCAAAATATGTTTACTGTTTACTAAAATTTGCTTATTAAAGTTGAAAAAAAAACTTGAATAAAATTACACAATATTGTTAATTTTAGAAAAAAAGAAGTGTCTTTCAAGCTTTTTGCATGAACAATAAATATTCTGAATTTACAGGTTTTAATCCCCCCCCCCCCATTCCTCATATCTCCAAACATTTCATACTTAGAGCAATAGCATTACAACATTGGTAAGTTAAATAATTATAAAGGATTGTATGTGTGACAAAAAAATAACAAAATCTCTCCATTTTTCAAAACTGTTTATACAATGTGAAAAATATTTTTTGACTCGATCCCCCCCCCCCTTTACTTAGCAAGGTGAAAGGCAACATATGTAGGGTATAGTGATTGAAAAATGAAAAAACATTTTTTTTCCTGCTCACACCACTATTTAACCCTATTCCAATACATGTAGCAACGGCAAAATTAAAACACTTCCTAGTATCAACAAACTATTTTTCTCTGGAAAGACTTTTATAACATAATTTTAAAAGACACAAGTTTAAGAGAAATTTCTTAATTTTTTTTAAAGATAACCGTTAAATTCTTAAGAATTGATTTATGAAAAAAAAGGCAACAGATGAGGCTGAATTTTTCAAAAAATATATTATACAGCTGTATAAAAAAGCAAACAGGAAAATACCTTGCAAACTCTCCTGTTCTACCATGTTAAATCCATGGAACAGGGGAATCTCCTGTTCAGTAGTTGTCCTTATTTGCTGGTCCACAGCTGGTTTTTGTTCCTAAGAAATAAAATTTATTACACTAATAAATAAAACAAGCTTTTTATAAAAAAATATATACAATATATCAATGGATTTAACTTTTCGCCACATTTTGGTTCTTTAATTTAAATCATTAAAAATCTATTTAAGAGTTATATGTTTACATTTCTTGAAAGCAATGCAATATTTAAGAAATATAAAAAGGAAAATAACACTAAGCGTAGTTTATTCTAACTTAATAACTTCTAGAAAATAAATTATTCAAATAGGGGCATCCACTAAGAACAGCTGTATATGTATATGGATGTATGTAACCTTATAGGGCACAAAATTTTTTAAAAATATACATATATAATTTTATATAAATCATGATAAATTGTGGTCTATGGTTCTCTTAATTAATTTTTTTTTACTTAGTAAATACCAAGTAAATTAATACAATAAATATCTCAAAACAATTAACAGTTTATGCTTTATTTCATGCATTTTCACAAAACCAATAGAAATATTTATATTGAAGAAAGATTCTTAGAACTTGCTGGAGATATTCTTAATTAATAGTGTTCAATTTCTGACAAAAATAATTTATTACTTTTAGAAACTAAGAAGGCACACTAAAATTTTTTTTTGTTTCCTATTTATAAGAAATTCAACTGAAAAATAAGTCAAGCAAGTCAAATAAATAGCTGAGCCTAAACTTTATTTTCCTGACATATAAAATTGCAATTGTACTTAGCATAAAGTAATGAAGTTAAATGTTTTGAAGCAGCAAAAATTGCTTGTTAAAATTATATATAAAATTTTCTGTTAAAAATATATAACATAATAAATATTTTCTGAATGTTCTTAAACTTAATATGCATATTTTTCAGAAATTCAAAAACTTGTTTAAATATGAAGCATGCAAAAGGTTTTACTTCATTAGTCAGTACAATATTATGATTGACAAAAAAAAAAATCTCATAAGATATACACACCTTAAATGTTATGAACTGAACATCAGAGTACAATATTCAGTAGAATTATAATATTAGAAACAAAATATCAACATTTTTTTGAATCTACAACTTAGAAATTAGTGAATTAATTCCAAGCCTATTAAACTCTTCTACACAATTAGTTGACAAAAGGTTAATGCATAGCATGCTAAGCTATTTAAATTTTTTATTTTCAGGACTCCCAAGAAATCATAAATCTCAAATTTTAACTACTTTTCATTACTTTTACAGGACGAAACTTTCTCATACAAATGTGATTCAAAATTACCAAAACCTTCACCTGCTACACATTTCCCTGAACTCAACTAATCTTTTCAATTAATTTTTTTGTCTTAAATTACATTTAATTTCAAAGCAAAGTAAATCAAAGGCAAAATAATTATCCAAAATATGCATATTTAAAGGCATGTACACATAATATTAAAGTAAAAAAAATAATTATTTATCTACCTACACATATCTATTATAAAAAAATATTAACTATATGTTTTTTTGGTGTATTTGCATGTTTAAATGTATATTCTATGTCTTTTGAAAATTTATGAAGGACTTAGTAAAGAACTATGCTGATTGATTAGATAAGTGACATTTTATTTATTTGTGAAAAAAATACAGTCCATAAGTTAAAAATAAGCAAATAAAAAAAGTTTGACAATAAACTTGAGTTGATTTTACACAGTATGTTTGTGATATATTTTTTTAAAATCAGAAACAAACTGAAAAAATAAAAGAAACAATTTATTCAAATGGAAATAAAATGAGTTTTATTTTGCTTCAATGATAAGCTTATATATATAACTCTATCAAAAGTAAAAATGTAACTTTTTTAGGAATAATTTCTTCACATTCTTGGTAAACCCTCACACACACACAAGTTATAACAACATCACTCAAAACACTTTGTAATAACATTACATAAATATTACAGAACATTTTCTAAGCCTTTGAAAATATATAGTATAATTTTTTTTTGTTGAAAATACGTGGGTCAATTTCTTAATCTTAGTTAAGATTATTGATCTTCTGCAAAGCTCTTAAAACATAAAGAATGGTAATTGTACAAAGCTTTAAAATGCACAAGATAAAAATTATGATTTCTGTAGTTAAGGGAGTAAAATTTTCTCCTTTTCTAGATTGAAAATTTAAAATTATGAATATCAAACTATTCACGGAAAAAATCAATATGGTTATTTGTAGAAAAAAGATTGCTAGCAAGAAAGAGAGAGATGAACAAAAAATAACTTTCAAGATATCTGATGCAATTTAATTATTTTTTTAACCAAACTATTCTTGGAGAGAAAGTAAAGCATATTACAAATTATTAAAAGCAGGGGTCTGTAAGCTTGCAGTTGTAGTGTGCCAAACCAATCTACCAATATGATTCAGTATGACTCATGGAAGGAAATATTTGAAACAATTCAGTTCTTGTGGTAATGCATGCAAGGTTAAGGAATAGAGGCAAAGAGTACTGATTTAGAATTTTATTTTATATTGATTTTGCATCATTTAAAGATATTTATTAACATATACAACTATTTTCATTATAAATTCTTCTTCTTCTTCTTTAGCACGACAGCCTGGGGTGGGCCAAGGCTTTCCTCAGAACATCCCTCCATCTTGTCCTCCGGGAGGCGACAGTTCTCCAATTGGTCATTTTCAGCACTTTAAAATCTTCTTCCACACAATCAGTCCATCTCAGCTTGGGTCTCCCTCTGGGTCTGTTCGAGATGGGTATATAATTAAAGATTCTTGATGTCATAGATGAGGGATCCATTCGACAGACATGTCCCGCGAATCTCAAGCGGCATATTTTGATGTAGTTGACGATGTCAGCTTCCTTAAAGAGTCTGTTGAGTTCAAAGTTGTACCTGTGTCTCCAAATTCCGTTATCATTCACAGCCCCAAAGATCTTCCTCAGGACTTTCCTTTCAAAAATAACAAGTTGATTTGTCTGGGTCTTTGTTAGAGTCCAGGTTTCACATCCATAGATAAGAACAGGTCTTATAATAGTTTTATACAAAATAATTTTTGTAGATCTTTTTATCAATTTTGATTTTAAAAAGTTCCAAGGCCATAAAGGCAGCGATTAGCAGCAAGAATTCTTCTTTTTAGTTCAAAGCCTATGTCATTACAAGAGTTAACATTGGAACCCAGATATGTAAAACTGTCAACCAGTTTGACTTTAAGATTTCCAACTTGAAGGGCCACAGGGCTCACTGCTTTTGTCACAGGCATGTATTTAGTTTTATCTGCATTAATATTAAGATGCATTTTTTCAGCAGATGCTTTGAGAGCGCTGAATGCTTCCATTAAGGCACTTTTTGTTCTTGCGATTATGACTATATCGTCAGCATAGGCTAGAATTTGTACAGATTTGGTAAAGATAGTGGCCCTCGTGTTGATACCAGAGTCACGAATGACCCACTCAAGAGCTAAGTTAAACAAAAGAAAGGCGAGTCAACATAAATTAAAAAAATGAAATTGTGCCTAGATTATGTATCTCTTAAAAATATTTATTAAAATAAGAAATAAACATAAACTATAAATATTCCTCCAATATAGTTAAATGAAAAATAAATATTTTAATACAAACCTTGTCCCTAGCTCTACTTCATATCTCAATTTCAGAGTTATAATTTATGAATTTCAATTTGACACTATTTGGAGCCTTCAGTTGTTCAACAATTTTTTTGTGGACTAAAAACATTTTTCGTATGGAAAAAAAAACTGTTCACATAGCTATGTAGAATGAAAAGTAGAAAGCAGACTACATGCAGTTTCCTTCAGGATAATTAAAATCTCTCCACCAATGACATCCATAAATTTTAAATAGCTTTAATTCTATCATTAGTTATCTTCTAGATACTTTCAGAATTCCTTAAATTGTGCTTTCCATAATTTGAAGATGTTCTTTCAATAAACTCCATTCAAAATTACCAACGTGGTCGCGGTAGCCTAGTGGACAAGGTTACGGACTCGTGGATGGTGTGTCACAAATTAAAGCATAGTACCACTGAAGACCCACTGTGTGGAGAGGGCAGCTTCCCCTTTAATTTGTTGAGGCTCAAACAACCTCCCATTGGTGTGGAAGTTAGGGATATTGGGTATTGGGCCAGCTTGGGTGTTGTTTTTTTACTTGACCATGGCTCAAAATTATGAGGTCTGTCCCGAATAACCCTTTGTGCAGCTTTATTGTACAACCTTAATATAACTCTCTCAAATTATTGACTTCCATTCATTCAAAAATTGACAAATTTGTAGTGTGGTGTAGAATGCCATTGAAAATTGTACCATGAGCTAGATTTGGCATGCATGTCAAAGGTTGCCAAAGCCTGGTTTATAGTAACTAAAGATTATACTAAAATTAAAATTGCATAAATGCTAAATTTGAAGACTAAAATATTTTTTATAAGATTAAAAGATTCTTTTTCTGATAATGGAAAACTTAGCACACTTTTAACATTTCCCAATAAGTAATATTTTATGTGAATCAAATAAAATTTATTCAATCAATTAAATTGTTCAACATTCTTTTATTTTGCTATTTGTTTCATTGCAATGCCATAATAAAGTAGCAAAAAAATTTAAGAACCAAACTATCTCAGAGATGAGTGTTAAATTTTTTTGGTAACTCATCACATGTGTGTGTAACATAAAGACACAATTAAGTAGAGAGAAAAGTAAATCTTAGAAAAAATTCTACTTTTTCAATACAAGGCTGGCTCATACAAACGGCCCAAAGAAAAGATCTAGTTTTTTCTGGTATATTTAACATTCAGATTTTAAATCACAATAGTTGTATAAGATTCAAATCTAGAATATTTTAAGTAAGTCTTCTGAACCAAATTTAGCCACCAAATTGCCAACTGAACCGTTAGAATTTTTTAAAAAAAGGTTGCTTTTCTAAAACGTGTTTAACCACAGGTGACTTAACTTCCAAGTAAAATGAGCATTATATTTAGTAGCATTGTGAGACAAAGTTACTAACCAAAAAGAGATGACGAAATAAAATGATAATAATTAGCACCAAAAACTGATTAAATTTCTTGTGAGCTTTTAAATTCTGAGATTAAAATAAGTCTATGATCTTGGAATTTTTAGCAGTAATCCAGTAAATTAAACTTTGAGTCAAACTGAAAAGTATATACAACATGTTTTCATGATTGATTTTTTAGAAGAGTAACTTATACTCTTCTTTAAAAAGGGGAAGGGGGAGTCAAATTCAAAGAAATTCAATTCTCCAATAGTTTTTAAATGGGTCTATTGATATTGGACTTGATATTCAAAACCTTTATAAAAATTGGGGTTATATAATCGACACTATTTATGAAATTCTTATTGAACATTTCAGAGAGAATATTCTAATAATAAAAAACAGATCTAGATCATCCATAATTCTGCAATGCATATAAATTGTTTAATGAAACATAGGGGGCATTTAGATCAAATAATATTTACAGAATAACAATAGTCAAATTACAATAATAAAATATTGCTCAATTTTTGTATCTTATTCTTATAATTTTTTGATGGAAGGATCTTATTTTTATATTGTTTGTTTTTTAAAAAAAATACTCAAGCAGAAAATGTTTTAAACTAGAGATGTATGTTTTACAAGGGGTGATCAAATGAAAAGGTACGAAATGACACGGTGGGTACAAATATAGACTTTATTCAAGATATACACCATAGGCCTGAGCACAACGATCCCACTGATGAACAAGCCGCAGGATTTCTTGTTCCCAGAATTCCTGTGGCTGTGACGAGACCCAGTCCTTCACAGTGTCCTTGAGTACGTTGTCCGAGTTGAAGCGCTTTCCTTTCAGGTGTTTCTTCAGTGGACCAAACACATGGAAATCGCAGGGTGACATGTCCGGACTGTAGGACGGATGGTCCAACGTCTCCCATTGGAACTTGTCCAGTTCCATTTGTGTGACTCTGGAGACGTGTGGACGCGCGTTATCATGGAGCAGAACCACACCCTCCGTGAGCAGCCCCGGTCTTTTGTTCTTGATGGACCTGCGTAGGCGTCGGAGTGTCTCACAGTACACATCGGAGTTAATGCTTTTTCTGTGCTCGCATCATTTGGACGACGCTTTTTATAAGAGCCTTTGCTCTCTCCTGCGCATGCGGGCACCCGCGCATGATCCGATCCCAGTCAGAGTCTCCAATGGCATCCCGAGATGTCTTGCTACATTCTCCCTTGGCGGAATATGCAAATATTTAACTGTTTCATTTTTATGTCGTTTTGTACCTTTTCATTTGATCACCCCTTGTAATTAAAAAAGCATCATAGAAAAATATTTTATGTAAAAATATTCCCACAGCTCTCAATTATAATACTTCAAAACTTTAGAAGTTTCATTTTCCTACAATACATAAATATACTCAAAAGGAAGATATTTCAGAAAGTCATGTCAGAACTACAAACACTGAAACCAAATTATTTTTTTTGTGATGAAAAAGTGAACTCAATGGAAGGAAGAACAGAGAATATTTAAAATTGTAAACAAAGAAAAAATACAAGGTTGGAGATGTTGGGCACCAACAACAACTATTGAAAGTCTCACAACTCACCCCAAAAGTGTCAAAATGTAAAATATGTTAACTATTAAGAAAAGTTTGAGGATTACTTAAAATAATATTTTTCTTCAATTGACTACTATATATATAAAGGAGAAAAGCGACTCCCTCACTCACTGACTGACTGACTAATTACGATATCTCCGAAACTATTCAACCTACAGACTTGAAATTTGGTAGACATGTTCCTTTCATGGAGTAGAGATACCTTAAGAACGTATTTTGCAAAATTTGAACCGCAAGGGGTGTTATGAATAATTGTTCCCCTTTTTAAACTACATGACATACAATCTTGAAATTGGGTAAGCAGATTCCTTTCATAGAGATTCCTCCTCTACAAAATGAGTTTGGCAAAAATCGACCCCCAAATGGCGTTGCGGGGCTCAAGGGGTGTTATAGATAATTTTTTTCCATTTTTAATTTATTAGACTCACAGTCATCAAATCTGGTAAGCAGATTCCTTTCATAGAGTAGAGATCAGCTACAAGATGGGTTTTGTGAAAATAGCCCCCCCCCCAAGTGACGTTGTGGGGGATTAAGGGGCGTAATAGATAAATATTTTCGTTTTTAAACTACTTGACCTGCCTGCTTGAAATGGGTTTTGGGAAAATTTGACCTCCAAGGGGTATTGCAAGGGGTTAAGGGGAGATATCAATAACTATTCTGATTTTTAAACAATTAGACGCACAGTCTTGAAATTTGGTAAGCAGATTCCTCTCATATTGAAGAGATACGCTACAGAGTGGGTTTCGTGAAAATCAACCCCCAAGTGGTGTTGCAGGAATTAAGGGGCATTAAAGATATTTCCATTTTTAAACTACTGGACATACAGTCTTGAAATATGATAATCAGAATCCTTTCATGGATTAAAGATCCCCTATATAATGTGTTTTGTGAAAATTGATCCCTAGGTGGCGTTGTGGGGGCTCAAGGGGTGTTATAGATAATTTTTTTCCATTTTTAATTTATTACTCTTCAAATTTGGTAAGCAGATTCCTTTCATAGAGTACAGTTCCCGAAATGGGTTTGGTGAAAACCGCCACCCAAGTGGCGTTGTAGGGGCTCAAGGGGCGTTATAGATAATTATTCTCAGTTTTAAAATACTAGATGTACAGTCTTGAAATTTGGTAAGAAGATTCCTTTCGTGGGAGTAGAGAACCACTACAAAATGGGTTTCACGAAAATCAATTCTCAAGTTTCATTTCAGGAAATTAAGGGGCGTAATAGATCTACCTGCTTGAAAATTGGTAGGCATATTACTTTCACGGAATATTCTTCTAACAAAGAGTAAAATGAAAATCGACCTCCAAGGAGGGTTGCAAGGGGAGTTATAGAAAAATATTCCTGTTTTTGAATTGTTAGACCCACATACTTGAAATTGGTTAAGCCTGTTTTTTTTGTTGAATAGATATTCACTAAGAATGTATTTGAGGGAAATTAACTCCTGGGGGAGCAAGGGGTTACTGGGGCATATTGACGAAAAAAAATCTTTTTTTGGAACTACAAGGACTATAATAATGGAATTTGGTTTGTATTTTTCTTTTGTTGAATTGAAATCTGCTAAGAATGGTTGTTTTGGAAAACGACTCTCAATAAGATTACGGGGGGTATTGATAGTAAAAATTTCGTTTTTGCTCTATTAGATTTAGACTTGAAATTTGGCTTACATGTTTATTTTACGGAGTAGAAATCCACCGAAAATTGGTTTGCGGAAATCCACTTGGTTATAGGATTACGAAAGTGCAAACATCATTCTATACTTCAATTTTAGAGATTATTAGAAGTTCTTTTCTTTTTTTTATCAAGAGGTGAGAATTACAGGTATAAGTATATTTTTCAATACAATCGAATTCTTAATGCTAGGACTTGGATATCAATAATCTATGTATATATATATATATATATATAAACAGTATATATTTATAAAACATCATGAAATACCCAGCAAAGCAGGTGGCTAACGGCTAGTATATAGTATATATATAGTGCTCAAATTCTCTCTTCACTGTTTTTATCAAATCTAATTAATACGGTCATAATTTTTTAGTTTTTAATCAGCATATATGTCTAAAAAATTCTTATGTTGAATTATTTCAAATTCCTGAAGTGATAAAAAAATATTCATAATTGAAATGCAAACATGTGAAGTACTGAATCAGCCAATGGAATGCAGGCAAATTAAAAAAACAACAACCTGTAAATGTATATCTGAATGCATTTTATAAATTTCCCTGATTTTTTCTAACATTTTTAAAAATATATATAATTAGTTGCAAGCAGAAAACTTTTCTCTTCACAAAAGAATTATTTTTTTTTGTGTGAATTTAAATATTTAACAGTTAAGCTAAACATGTAAATTAATCACATTTAAGTATGCTGAAAAATGGGAGTGACTTTCACTTACAGTGTGATAACTTTGGATTAATGCATCAAATGCATGATTATGACTCTACATTATTTTCCCTTATTTCTAATATTTTCCATCACTGTATAAAAATGCATTCAGTATTAATTTATCAACATCCAAATAAAATAATTTAAAGCCTTGCTTAGGATTTTCATTCAATTTCTTATCAAAACATGAATTTAAAAACAAATTATTCCGTAACTAATATGTGAAACTATGATTAGACTGATTGTTAATTTGAGGATATTATCTGCAACAATCCTTGTAATTTTGATTGACAGTCAAGTAACAAGGTCACTCAGGCTGACATCCCACTCTTCAAAAACTACTACACACCAAAATGAGGACTCTAATGTTGTCTTCATGTAATGTTAAAAAATAAGACTTGAATTTAGAAGATTTTTCAGTTAGAAAAATACTCCAAAATTAATTTTTTATTCTGATTTCACAATTCTATAGAGTGTACAACATATTTTATTACACTACTCATTTTTACTGAGTTGAACCATTTTTTCTGGAACAAAATGTGTTTATTTAATCTCCTATATTGTAATGCTAAGTGAGTTTTCACTTTACACAAAGTGAAAAATTACTTATTTGTGGAATATTTTGGAATTTTAAAAATACTGTATTACAAGCAGATGTATCAAATAAAACATGGAACATTTTAATGAAAATTGAGGAATTTTTCAGTCAAAAAATGCAGTCCATGTTTAGTTTAGACTCAATATTTTTTTACATTGGTCTACATTTGGCAAAGTCAACACCTTAAGCTTTAATAGATTTAACATGCATCAGCCTCTCAATGTGGCAAGTCTAGAGTGCCACCAGAACTCAAACCCATAACTTTAAGAAACTATGAATTTAATTTATATTTCTCATACCATAATATTAAATGATACACATGTATTTTCAAATATATATTAAAAACTATTTAAAATAGCTGATTTGGTTACATGGCTTACACTTTTCTTTGCTATGTAAACTTTTTAAAAGAAACAACCAAAAATGAATTACTTTGGTATATTTATGTAAAAGAACACTTTTAATGGGACCAATAGCTTTTGCCACTCAAAATCCCACATAACCCAAACAATAAAAAAAAAATTACTTTGAAAGAGAGAAAATATTTTTATTCAACCAGATATTACAATTAATATTTCTAATATTGAAAGAAAAATTTTAACAATTTTAATTTAATATTTAAGACAAAAAAAAATTGTAACAGTTTGAAAATTTCAAAAATTTAAATACAATCCTATGCAGCCAAATGTCAGCATCAGTGATATAAATCAGTATATTTTACAATTACATAGCAAAATTATAAAAATATGCTAGTTATACAAAACAACACATTAAAATTTTAAATCCTAGTAAGCTTTTGCAAAAGAACTTGAAATTATTTTGCAATCTTAAATTAACCAATAATTTGTCCGAAAATACATGAAGCATACAGTTAATTATGTGATATATGTGCAGATCTGTATATACTTATAAATCATAGCTTTAATATGTTTTATTTTTCAATACTGATGAAAAAAATTGATATATTGCAGCAAAATCAAAAAAGAAACTGCTGCACATTTATCATTAGTATAACTAAATAAGAATTCTACTCCATCTTTTCATATAATGTCAGTTCATAAAAAAAGAGAATCCACAGATTTTAGCATCTTTGTTTCATCAAGAAAATATTATATATTTCATTTGTTAATATACAATACAGCTTGAGAAATCAACTTATAGGGAGAAGAAAATTCAAATATAAGAGCTTCAAAATAATTTTTGTCTTCTTATTAACAAAAATTCATGTAATACACATTTATATAAGCGGTACTTACATATTAGCCTCACAGCAATACAAATCGTGCCTTGATATCAAAACAACAAAGATTCTTGTATATTTTATTAGAAGAAAAAATATTCTTGTGCAGCAATTTTGCCAGCAGTGACGCTAATACGCAAGTATTGTTTTAGCTAATTTTAAATCAATTTAATCTTTTAATTGTTAATAAAATTACTTGAAAGTTTTTCACAATCTTTTGACAAAAATTGAAAAACAGAATTTCTATACTTATTCTACTTTTTAAAGTTTATCATTAAAAGGAGAAATGACTCTAATTATGAAGTATGCTGATACATTAAATGAAAAAAGCAGCAGCATTTAAAATTTTTAATTGCAAACAAATGTAGAGTGATTTTGAAATATCACACACACACAATAACATACTTATGAAACTAGAAATACAGAACATATTTACCACATGTTAAAAAAAATCATAACTAAAATTAGTATAAAAGTGTTATTCATTGCTAAAGAATATTTGTTTTTGAAAAAAACTCATGAGATTCTATCTCTCTTCAAGTTGAATAAAGCTTTTTTCAAAATAAAAATGTTATTTTCTAAAACATTTGGACCTTTCCATCAAATAAATAAAAAATAATCCTCAATCATTAGCTATTGTTTACAAAACATAAGTTGTTTAGTTTAAAACAGTTAAATGAACTCAAACATCAATATTATGTTGCACAACTCTTCAAATCTTGTGTTTAAATTTTATTAACAATATTTTAAATTTATTTGATATTTAATATCCCATTACTGACATTTTCATACTCAATTACCTGAGTACATCAAAGTTACCAAGAGGAATTACTATAACTTTAGAGAATTTTATATAAAAAACTTTTATTTCTGAATCCATTTTTTTCTCCCAATGGGGCTTGTGAATTGGTATTTTTACCATTGCAGACCTAGTACATTTCCCATGAGTTGGTACCACTTTTTAGTGCGGCACCATATAGGCGATACCAATTGCTGCAAGTAATTTTGACACCCAGTTTCTTCTCCAGAGAGAGGCGCCTGTGCTCTGATGATGTGAACTTGTTCTAGGAATTTAGTTTTGCCAAGAGCACCCAAGCCAAACAGGCACTCAATCGTCTTTTACATGCCACATAATTATACGACATGGATGCTGTCAATTTTCTGCATGATGAAAATCCACTGACTTGGGCCAGGGTTGAACCCGCAACTTCAGGCATACAAGACCCCAGCAATAAACCAACTACACCACCAAGCCGACTGAATCCATTTTTAGATTCATCAATACCATGTATTTTAAAGTGTCACATATTTATTAATCAATTTTTCTCATTTTAGAAGTACCTGGGTACTTCTTAAAAAAATACTGATAAAAATAAAATAAAAACAATTTTTTTTTCCCTTTAAGTTCTGTTTTTACATAGAATTTTTTATTAAAGTGAGCTAAAATTTTAACCAAAAAATACTATATCATAAGAGATTAAATGAATTAACAAATTAAATTTATTAAAAATAAAAGTAATTTGTTTTGGTCACTATTCCTTTTCTGATAGCACATACATTTATTTAAAAATAAATTATGCATACTTATGTTTAAAAACTGGAATTAGAAATAGTAAACTTTAAAAGTTGCCAACACATATTCTATTAATTTATTATCAACTATTCATTCATTAATGAAAGTATAATAAACTACATAAAAAAGTTATTTGAGATCCTTAAACTTAATCTGTAAATAAAATATTTGTGAGCCCAAAAGCTAAAATTAAACAAATATGATTGCTTGTAGAAAAAGCAAAACACAAAAATGTTAAAAAAAACTATAAAGCTCATTATTGATATAAAGTAGCGATATACAAATCACAAGTATTTGATATTAAACCATTCAGAAAATATTATATTTATGTAACAATATTACATAATATTTATATAACCAAACCTACATAATGATGTTTTTCAACACATTTCCCTTTTTCCTGATAAATGAAAATAATTGACTTATTTAACATTCTGTTCTGGAAAACACCTTTGAGATAAATATAGTAAACTGGGGTGTAGCTAATGCTGTATCAATGATACCAGGCTCCCAATCTTTAGGGACCCCAAAATATGTAAGTAAAAAATCATTAAATGTTAATAGGCCTCGAAAGTATTTGGATACAGGGCCCACTCAGAACTATAGCTACAACAGTGATAGTAAATATAACATTTCTAACAGAAACAACCATTCTTTAAAATTCATAACATTGTATTTCATTCTAAGAAACTATTAGGGATGACATTTTGTATGTTTGAATTAAAAACAAACATTTGTTCAGTGCTTTGACACAATTGGAATTATCGATGAAAAGAAAGAACAGCATGAAAAAACTTAAGTAAAAATAAATTTTCAAAGGAAAAAGTGTTAGATTAGCTACAAATAGTAGTATTAAATTAGTATTACATTACTTATTTAAAGAAAACTGATTATCTATCATCAATAACATTGAGTATGTTAAATCTGATGAATAGTAAAGGAATATCTATAAGAGCTTTTTGTGTTGAATATGAGTATAATGTAGCTGGATTATCTGAATGAATTACAGAGATATTTGTGTGTGTGAAAGCTTAAAATATTTAAATAACTAAGTATTTCTCGAAAAAGGAAGAAAATATATCAAAATTCAATAAATTTATAATGATTCTTTTATTGCCAGCAATCTTGACTTGTGACATTAGCAAATTAAAATATTAATTTTATTTTTCAATCAGATAACATATGCATTACCTTATTCCTTACATTTCTCTTATTTTTGAAATTTTGAGTATACAGAAAAAAAATATATAAATCTAAAATTAAACACAATATCTGTATTACCACTGGAAAAATTTTGATTTCCAGAAAGTTTATGCGCGGTTTTGAAAAGAAATAACAGAATCTACAATACAATGCTTCGACTAGTAGACAAAATATTTAAATATCTCAGGAATAAGCCCCATGATCTTGCTGACAAGATAAGTTAGAGGACCTGATGAAATTTGAAGGTCCATAAAGTTCTTTTTACTACATATTCCTTTTATAATTTTAGAGTGATTTCTGCAAGAGATTCAAAATAAATAAAATTTTGTTAGATTTATTCTAGGCTTTTAAAAAAATATGAAGAAAAGAAATTAAGAGGATAAAGTAAGTAGTTATTCATTTAAACAAAACCTCATCAAACCAAAATGCCTTTATACTGAAACTTACTTTAAATTATTAAATTATGATAATTTTTATGGATAAAATATAGAACAGTAATTAAATCATTGTAATGAATGGCTGTTACATAAATAAAAGATTCAAAAGGTTGATAAGACAAAGTAAATAAATATAATAAAATAAAGTTGATAAGACTCATTTTTATAAAAACATGTAGCATTAAATAAGAGAACACAAACATAGAAAATAAATCTTAAATTTCATTCTACGGTAATAACATAGAATTAATTTAACAGAGTCCATAGCACAGTTTACTTAAACTACAACCTTACTTCCCCTAAAAATACGAAATAATTTGTAGCGGCCCACCCTAGACAAATCACTTTGAAGGCCTTAAACAATATTTCTAAAGATGTGGCGAAAATTTTATTTCATGGCAGGTGAATGGTTGATCAAGTTGGTAGTGGCATATATAAAAAAAATTAATCTCTTTGTCATAGAAATCTGATAATTTTTTCTGTACTTAGAAGTGACTTAATTGCAGTTGACAAGGGGACAATAGGGTTCCTATCTGAGAAAGAGCTCAATGATCTGTAGATTTTATTTGAAACTCTTACAGCTCACTTCAATACCTTAGTAACTGGTTCCTAAATGGAAATAAAACCAGTGTTTCTATTCTTCATAAGCTAAGACTGATTTCTCAGTTCAAGGGATGTTTAAAGGCCTCGTTAAGGAACCTTGTCTTGTTCATGACTCAGCATCAGTAAGAACATGATCCCAATAATTTTAATCATCGAATGTTTTTCCTGATATTCTCCAAAAAACTGAGAACTTCAAACTATATGCAAACTAGCAAAAGTGGTAAGACTGCATTATAATATCAAGTCTGTCATCCATGAATAGGCCTACCACCATACACCATCATTTTGATGAAAGATGATTCTTGATCAAGTCAGTTTGCGAGTCACACATATTTAATTGTTACAGGTTACTGCTTGCACAAATATGTTACATACAATGTATATTATTTGCTGTCCAACTAAAAGGGTTGTAGGTGGGACCTACTTTTCCATAAGGGCTCAGAACTTCAAGAAATCTTAAGATGGCACGACTCAGTTCAACAATATTAATACCCAGTGGATACCCTCTCATGTGGATATTCATCAAAATGAATTAGCAGAAAAACTGGGAAAGAGAGGTTATAATGATTTTACTCCCTTTTTTGTTCTTATTTATCTACAGATGCATACAAAAGTTAAAGTGAGTGACAGTTATATTTACATGGCACAATAAAGATACACAAGGGCTACTGGCGACCCACCTCTAATTGTGAACCATGGTCAAGTGACAAAGACAGAACCTGAGCTGGCCACCCCCTCTCTTAACTTCCCCATTGCACCAACAGGAGGAAGTTAGAGCCTTGACAGATTTAATGTGCATGGTAGGTTTTCAGTGGTTTTTTGGCTTGAATCCATGACATGTCAGCCATTAAACAACAACTTTGACCACTAGCCTAATGCAGTAACTGCTAAAGTTTAAGACTAGTACTTGATTTTCAGTATTCTAATACTAGGGGTTCAAGTAAGTTCTTAAAGATTTATAAAAAAGGTTATTAGTATCAAATCACATCAGACACCTTAACCAAACTACCTTCATGTTAAAGTGTCATCATCAGGCTTTAGTTTTTATAATGTCTAATTTCGTCAGAGTTAACAACATAGTTTTTAACTCTAAACATGTTGACCTTGGCACCAATGCAATTTATGAGAAACTTGGCTTTTCTGCTTCCATTTGAAGGCAAAAACAGTTGAAAGCAGTTTCATCTGAAGACTTCTTGAAGCCCTGGCCTCTATGAAAGAGTAGATCCTATCTGTAACCCTTTTAAGTATATAGAATATAGCAGGGATGGTGAATTTTTTTGAGACGTGGATCCAACTTGTTCATATTTTTTTTATTCCTAGCTCGTGGGTCACTAATGCCCCTTTGCACCTGAGTTAAGTTAAAAAAATTTGAACTGAGCATTTTTAAAACTAAACATCTTTTGAATTCAATTGGCTTGGTAAAAATGGGTGTGGTTTGACGATTTAAAAATGTTTAGTGGGGTTAAATTTCTTAAATGTTTGCTGCAAATGGCAATAACTGTTTGAATGAACAAGGAGTAGTGAAAATAACACACAATATATGTTATGAAATATTATTTATTAGTATATATATGTATACATATATATGTGTACAACAAAACTGATTATAAAGTATTTAATGAGAAATATCTGTTGCTGTTTATTTTCAGATATTTTTTTTAAATATTAGGTTCATATTTCGTATTCATTAGTTTAATGCATTTTGCATTAAACTAATTTAATTCTCTATCAAGTCTATTTCTACTAGAAGATTTTACATAGTTCATTGAAGAAAACAACTTTTTATACAAATATTTGGACCCAAATATCTTTAAAAAAGCACATTAACTAGTTTTTTCATTGATATAAAATTATTTGGTAAAGAATCTCATATGTTTAATGTAATATTTTTTCATTTTTCACTGTAGGATCAATATTATCAACACTACTTTCACACAGTTTTCCTTTTACTTCAGAAATTAAGTCATCAAATTTTGTTTTCCACACTACAATGCTCCAAAATTCAACTAATTCCATTTCTAAATTATCAATATCTGGTCACATAAATTCAGTTAACTCCATTGTTTCCAATTTTGCTTTGTATGAATATAAAGGAAAGTGAAATGTATTTTCCAAACTTTTAAATTAATTGAATCTCTCCTCAAAAGCCTGTTTTATTTCCTGCATAGTCATTAAATATTTTTTAATTGCATTTTCTTGAACTTCAATGGAGTTTTCAGAAAATATTGTGTATTGAAAATTTTTTTGTAATTAAAGAAAATATTTCATAATTTTAATTTCCAAATCACTGGCAAAGATGTCAAGTTTTGTCATAAATATTTTAATATTTTCAAACATCGTTGCACAAGAACATTAAATCATGCAACCAATGTATATTGCATAATTCATCAAAACTATAGTCTTTTTCAATTAATAAGAGCCTAATTTCTTCTAATTACGTTACAAAGCGATTACTTTAAAAGTAGCTGCTGTAATGTTATTTTTTGGAACCAAAAACTTTTCTATAAACACTGATTTAAGAAAAATTCTCTCTTTCTATTTTGTGAAAAATATGTTTTTCTTTCTTCATCTGTTGACATGCCGAGATTAGAATGCAACGTTTCAAAATGTCTTTTTACATTATATGTGTGTGTATGAAGTCACTTTTTCATTACAAATTACACATATAACCATTTTATCCCTTTCAATCACACTATATTTATTAAACCATACCATTCAGCTAGATATGTCCTGGAACTTGTAACTAGCTTGTTTATAATATTTTAACCACTGACATAGCTACAATTAAAAATATTTATATTTAGAATACAATAATTTGAGAGGAAATTTTGTATTAACATACCTAATATACATACACATCAATACACATTACTTTTAATTGCATTCAAAATGGATGCCACTCAACACAGGTACTGACTGTGGTACAGGTACGCCTTAAATTGCGAGCCAAAAATTGCTAGTATAGAGAATAACAGATATGCGCATGGTGCCTCACAATGTGAATCAGAAAGGGGATGATACAAGTGCTATGAAAGTCTTTTTCTACAAGCATAACTGAACATAACCTTACTAAAGTGCATTTTATCTGAAGAAAGTGCTTTAAATATGGTTATTTGCTTTGATTTGTCGATTCTTTTGACAAACAAAATGTGAGTAAAATTATACGCTTTATTTGATATTTTATAAACACTTTATTTCAAGTACTACAAACCTTTATATACATTTGTTGTCATTTGTGTAACTTTAGAACTGTAATTATCAAACTGAAGGTAATAGACAACATTTAAATTGCCTTTGTATCAATGCAGTGCTTGAAAAAATACAAATAGAATATTAATTATCCACACAAATTAGAAAATCTAAATAAACCCACATAAACAAACAATTGATTGCTTAGCAATCATGGATCAGTTGAAAAGCTTAAGTGGGTCATAGGTTCGCCATCACTGGTATATAGCATACCTTGTCAAATACTTGTGTTAACTGTTACCTGAAACAAATAAAGGTGCATGACTTACAATTTCAAAAACCTAAGCATAAACCAACTGAACTGACTGTTGACTAAATGAGTTGGTGTGGGTGTGGTAAAGTTAGGAGAAGGGAGTGCCATCTCAGGTGTCCTCGTCACTTGACCATGGTTCAAAATTACGAGGTCCATCGCAAAAAGCTATTGTGTAGCTGAACAGTGCGAGATTAACATTCACTCATTAGACTAAATGAGTAATGACAGTGTATGGTAGAAGGTTTAGGCCCAGACCAGTGATTCTCAACCTTGTTTTTGTTGTGATACACTTTTAAGAATTTCAAAATCTGGCAGCGCACTAACAATCAAACAAGTTGGAAAGAAATTTACTTGCACGTTGTTGTTGCTTATGCCACCTGATCGACAGTAACATCAGATCAAGGTCCACGAAATTCATTGCGGCTAAGGGCTAGAATCTTACACCTGTCGTTAGCCTAAGCTTTGAGCCCCCCAAGAGGGTGACAGGGCGATTTTGCTCAAGCAACACGATAGATGGCGACACTGTTCGGACCCACAGATTTAATGAGCATGTTCTCCGATTTGTACTCGGCGAGCATTTGGAGGCATCGGGCATCGAACCCAGGCCTTCCGGTCTGGGGTCCGATGCTCTAACCACTAGGTAAAAACACTATGTAAAATAGTTTATAATAATTTTCAATGTTAAGCAAAATAATATGCACGACAAAGACAACAAAGTGTTTACCAAATAATTTATTACAAATTAATTATAAGAATACATTTAATGCAAAATTTGAGCTTGATTATTTTTGATAATTTCATTTATATTTGGTCGTAAAAACGATAATACCACTCTCATTCCATCATCTACATTTAAAAGTCTCAATATTTTTTTCATTTTTATATTTGTTATTGCTGAAAACCCAATCTCACACAAATAAGATGTAGAAAATTGTAATATTTTTAAAGCGTTTTTGACTATTATGGGATAATCACCTCTAATTTTAATCCAAATTGAATTAATGGATTCTTCCGAATGGTTTGAAATTAAATCTTGATTATTAAAGAGAAATTAGTTTTTCCTCTTCATCCAAAGTTAATTCATATACAAAAGTATCTGTTATCACAAATGGAGATAACAATCCCAATGAAATATTTTTTAAATCTAAATATTTGGGAAGTAATGTGAATAAAATTCTCTCCTTTCATGTTGTCAAATGGTCAATAACAATTTTATAAACAGTTTATTTCTATAAAATGGCCAAAGATTTGGTTCCAGATTTTTTATTTATTTTTTTCTCATAGTGTAATTAATAATTTTAAAAATATTTGGCGGCACACCATGGCGCAGTGGGCAAGAATCACTGGCCTAGACACCAATGACTGACATGCCATAATAATGTAGTCTTGTCATTGTTGTCAGTTGGGACACAGTTCAAAATTCCCAGTTTTTTGGAGAATTTGTCTAAGAACAACATTTGATGATTCAAATTATTCCGATCATAATCTCAGTGAGGCCAAATTGAGAATAAGAAAGTTCTTGGTCCAACACAGAGGTGGCATTCCAATCAGAAAAAATTTATGTTTCCTGCTTGGGCAGGCATGTCATTAGTTCATATGACAAGTTTCAACTTGTTCTCTCAAGTAGTTTGTTAACACGAATTTTTACAGTAGATATCTTGTGCATTTTTTGTCAAAATGGATAAACTTGAAAATCGTGCAGCCATAAAATTTTGTCTTAGATGGATAAACACATAATAAAATTAATCAGCTGACAAAAGTTTATGGGGTCTCTGCTCCTTCCATGTCAAACATAAAAAGGTGGGCAGCTGAATTTAAATGTGGTCGCACATCCCTTGAAGATGACCTACAAGAAGGATGGCCAAAAACTGCAATTATGTTGAAAACAATCAAAAAAGTGCATGACATTATGTTGGACGATGGGTGAATGAGATAGCTGAGGCTACAGGGATATCAGAAGAAAGGGCAGGAAACATCTTGCACAAAGAATTAGGATCCAAAAGCTCTGCACAAGATGGGAGCCGCATTTGCAGAATGCTGATCAAAAGCAAATGCACAAACGATTTTCGCACAAATGATTGGATTTATTCAATAAGGATCTGACTGATTTTGTGCTGCAAAATGTCACCATGGATGAGACATGGGTCCACACTAGATGCCAGAAATGAAACAACAGTCAAAGCAGTAGGTGGAAGCTGGTGGTTGAGTTCCAAAGAAAGTGAAGTCGATCACATCTGTCAGAAAGGCCATGGCCAGCGTCTTTTGGGATGCAAAAGGGGATTGTGTTAATTAATTACCTTGCAAAAAGGCAGAATTACAGGTGAATATTATTCCAACCTTCTTGACCAGCTGGATGCCAAAATTTGTGAGAAGAGGCCAGGCTGCAAGAAGAAAAAATCATCTTTGGCCAAGAAATCGCACCTGTACACAAGGTTGTGTTGGCAATGAGAAAACTGTACAATTTGTGCTACGATTTGCTTGACCATATACCCTATTCTCCTACTTTGGCATTTGAAGAAATTAGCTTCTGGGAAGCATTTCACTTCTAATTAAGTTGAAAGGGCTTATAGATGAATATTTTCTTAGCCTTTCCTTCACTTCTGGGAAAGAATACTGATGTTGGAGAAATACAGGACCAAGTGTGTTGAAGTTAAGGGAGATTATGTAGATAAAAAAATCATTTTTTAACTGAAAACCACAGTCCCACATAGATAGGTCAAGAACTTTTAACCCTACCCTTGTAAATTCAATTTTCTGAACATGAAATAAGTTTGAGGGTAAATGTGAACAAGGCAGCTTGTTCATCAAGCTGTAAATTAAATATAGCTCATATTTAAAATTTTGCTATCTAAAACCACTATGAAGCCATTGTTTCATATTTAAAATCTTAAGAAAATTTAGACTAGAAAAAAATTGGTCAACAAAGAAAAACATTTCACATTATAAACATAACCCGGGTCACCAAATGAAGTGGCACTCTTATCCAGTAGGACAGAACCCGGGATCTTTGGATCCGAGACCGAGTAACTTAACCACTACACCAAAATGATCACTGTGGTGCGGAGGTTGTTACTGGTTTATAATAGACTATATCGCTACAGATGCATGGTCACATGATCTCCGACAATCTCTCTAACAAGATTAGACTCTCTTACTCTAGCTACAAAGAGAATCAATTCCTGTTTGAGTACCATTTTAGGATGTTTGACCCCAGATTTTGGTTTATTATTCTGTAAATTTACAAGAAAACCTCAACTTACTCTAAGTATGAAAGAGAAACGACTGACTTTTGACAAATATCAGAAATGGGAAGTAAACATGACATTACTTTCCAACGAGTCACATGTGCAGCAATTTTCTGCATGTGTTACAGGTTTTCACCTCTTGTATAGAAATAGATGTGATTGAAAAGAAATGCAATTTCAGCTGTGAAACATTCTCCATGCCAAATATGTAATGGAATGTCTGTACCTGGTACTTTTGCTCTGTATTTTTTTGCCATCTAAAACCACTATGAATGGAATGAAAGTTATATTAACTTGACATTATAAAGCAACATGAGGGATATTGTCAACAGATGTCATAATTCTGAATCTCAGTCAACTGACGAGGATGACATCTAAGTTGGAGCCCCCTTTCCTAACTACCACACCACATCAACAGGAAGACATTGAGCCTTGACAGATCTACCTTGCATCAGCCCTTCTACATGGCAGGACTTCAGTGGCACCAGGTCTCAAGCCCACCACTATGAATGGAAGCCAGTACCTTAACTTGATACATGAGCAGTTGATGCTTCATATGAATGCTCAGAGAAGTTCAGTTTTCATGTATATTGGGCTCTGTTTCCCACGTCAAGGATTATTTGATGGCAGAGAAAATCTAAGTACTTGACTCGGGCCAGGTTCACAATCCAGATTTGAATCCCATTGAGAATCTGTGGTATAATGTGAAAAACAGTCATGGAAAAGCAACTATCCCATGCTACTGTTGAAACAATAAAGCACATCTGGTGTATATAGATATCTAAAACTTACCACCATTTTGTTATTTATAGTGTGTCTCATATAAGTGAATAAAAACAAAGGAGGTGCTACAAAACACACAGTGTGACTACACTTAAATAATTTTCTCTTTTATAAAATACATTATATTTATGGAATTCCACTAAATCTGACGTTTTTATGGGTAGTCTGCAGTTTTTACAAGCAAGTGTAGGTTTAAATATTACAAAGCATTTATTTGAGGTTTTGTTTGAAGAATTTAAAAAACAGGCAAGTTAAGGAACAGGTTTTAAAGAATAGTTCTTTAAAAAGGAATTAGAACAGGCAAGAACAATTCATCTACAAGAACATGAATTCCTATACATAGATGTAACTAAGTTTCAAAGACAGGAACTTTGAAATGCAATTTAAATATGCTTGTTACACATAATAAAACAAACACACATTAAATCACAATATTGAATTTTATATAAACATAGTTGCAACACCCTGATCTGGTACATTCTCTTTCAATCACCATTGGGTCATCTTCACCTCATGAGCATAAGTAGAGTCCTGCCAAAAAGATCAATCCTTTTCATCGAACAATTTCATGTTCATGAATTTACAGTTGGTTTTATGTTAGTCTTTTGGAAAATTTTTGCTGCTGTTTTTGCTCTTTCCTGATAAAAATAAATCTCTGAGACAACTGTCTGAGATTCCTGTCCACAAAACCATTACGGAAGCTGAGCGATGAAGCTCTCTGTGTGCATTTTTTTTTTCTCTTTAGCAATCCTTACATATACATGGTCTCATTCTGGAGGTTGAAAGATTTTTTTAAGGTAAAAATATAGAACTTTTGTTTTTCTTTTGATTACATCTGTTTTCATATATTTTTGTATTCCATTAAGACATCTATTAGCCATAATAATTCTCTTTCGGATTTCTGTGGTACAATCATAACTATTGTTAATTTCAGAACCTAAATAAGTTAAACTGTCAATAACTTCAAAATTATACTCTTAAATTTTAAAGTGGGAATTGTTAAAACATGATTTAGTGCAAGGCATGTATTTGGTCTTATTCTCACTGATTTTTAGTTCCATCCTGAGAGCCTCTTTCTCTAAACGTAAGAAGGCTTGTGCTAGTGCAGTGGGTGTTCGAGCAATGATATCAATGCCATCAGCAAAAGCCAACAACTGTATTGATTAATAAAAGACTCTTCCAGACTGTACAACTGTATTGATTTATTTCCTCTGGTATTGATACTAGAATCTCTTATCACTTTTTCTAATGATAGATTAAATAGAAGACACCCTAGAGCATCTCCCTGTCGAACACCATTTTTTATTTCCAATGGGTTCGAAAGATCCTTCAGCACCTTGACCATGATATTTGTTTTGCTTATTGTGATCTTAATAAACCAAATTTCAAGAATAACATGTTTAGTTCATTGATGCATTTATATACAATAGTAAATTTTTTTTTTGAAATGATTAATATATGTTATAATTTAAAACTAAATAGTTTGAAAATAAATGATATAAAAAAATTTAGGTGGAATCTTAATTTAGTTCACACCTTTGGCAACAGGGGGAAGATATGGTGCCAAATTCCCCCAACAGTTCCCTCTCTCCATATTGAACTTCTCTATCCAATCTAAAGACAATTGTTCATCTAGTTGATGATAACTGAAGGACAGTACTGAAAAAAGAATCCAACCAACGATGAGTAGTATAATAAAAAATAAGCTACTTACAAAGAAACCCGTCAACTAACAAATTGGTTGAGTATTTTAAAGAATTTGACTGAAGATTATCTATTTAAGTAACAAAATTTAAAATATATTTCAGTACTTTGATTCTATTATTTTAGTAACAAAAAAGTTAAATCTTAAATAAATCAAATATTTAATAGCTAATTTATTCAAAAGAAGCTTGTCGCTTTTAAATAAATAGACATATTGAACCCATTTTTTCTTTGATGGAATAATTCCATAACTTAAAAAAAACACATTATTATGTTCTTTTCCTTAGAATGTACTTGTAGGTCCTAAATTGTAATCATTTTTGCAAAAAATATGACAAATAAATAAGGTTATTACATTTGAGAATACAAATGAATGCTTCTGTTATTAATGTCAATATATAATGGTATTTTGCAGTGTTTTTTGAAGTAGCAAAAATAATTTATGGGATAGTACATAAGTACTGTAAAAAATTTCAGAAGAAAAAGTACAGGAAAAATAAAAGATATTTTACAAGATTTGTAAACATAAAAAATTAGGTACTTACGTATTAGCATCACCATAGCCCAAATTGCACCATGAGAATCATTTTTCTTTAAATAAAACATGTAAAAATCTTTTTTGTTTCGATATAATAGAACAATTCGTGTGGTGCAAATTTTGCCAGCGGTGACACTAATACATAAATACCAAAAATTATAACTCTTAATAAATATTTGGGTCATGTGAATAACTGTGGACAGTTGCAAATATATGCTTGCTTATTACTCACACCAGTACACAATGATCTTATTTTATAAAAGATAAGTAATACTTATTTAAAAATGCGATTGTATGATTTTAAATACCGAATCTGGATACATTAAACAATTTATTGGCAGTGTCCTAGTGCTGAGTATTAAACATCTTTTCTTCTTTGAATTGAACACTCTTGTTATGCTCTGATTAAGATTCTTAACAAATCAAGAATTTCTAACTTCAATCTAATATCCTCTACTATTCAATGGTATAGAACAGGAGTCGGCAACCTATGGCACATGGTACAATTTTCAGTGGTACTCTGTACAACTCTACAAATTTTTAAATTTTTGAGTGGGTTTAAATTGATAAATTTGTAACAGACTTTATTTGACACACATCTTCAGAATTATGGACATTTACAGAATTACGAAAAAATCAGCAAGGTAAATTTACAGCTATTTTGTAAATTAATGAATGTCATTCCTCAAGAGATTTAATTGTTTTGAAGAGAGAATAGTTCATGTACTCTCTTCTTTCTGCCTTTGTAGATGTAAGCTTTTCCACTTTTGTACGCATATCGAGGTAAAAATTTTTTTCCTCTAGCGACAAATATTTAAAGTCCACAAAGAAATTATATGACAACTGAATGCTCAAAATTGAATTAAATTGAAAGTCACGAATTATATCCTTGATTTTGTGATATGAAAGAAAAGAGGTGCAAGTACCAGGTTTGCATTAAAGTTTTTATCTTTTTATTTAAATAAAATGAAGGAATATACTTTTATATTTTAAGTCTTATATTTCTTATTTTAATAAATATGTTTAAAAATACATAATATATGTAAAACTTCTTATTTTTGTTGAAGAAACAGTAAAATTTAATGTTTTTTTTTATGTTAAGAAATATCTTTAAATGATGCAAAATTAATATATAATAAAACTTTAAATCTATATTATTGACCACTATTCTCTAACTCTGCATGTTGAAATAAATACTGTTGCATGTGTGTGGTGTTATAAAATAATAATCTGGAGTCCTCGAATTTGTTTTTTTCCTGGATTTATTGGTAACAATAGCTTTCAACAATAAACTTAACAATCTTTAACAATTTAAACCATTACATTAATTAGACTGAAAATAAAGAGAATAAATTCTAATATTTGAGATAAAAATCCTAGTAAACAATGGCACTTGGTATGCCGAAGCTAAGAACAAGATTCCGATTTAAAAAATATGAGTAAACAACAGCACATCTCGTTATGCCGAAGCCAAGTTCAAGATTAAGACTGAGGCAGAATCCATTACATATGGTTTCTATCGAAATAGACCACGTGGGGCTGAGCGGGGTGTCAACAACACTCCACCCACAGACCACCTGATCCATAATTCACAACACATGTATTATTGTGGGAATCAAATTGTTTCAAAAATGTCTGATTGTGTGGTGCACTGAATCATATTGGTCGATTGGTTTGGCATGTCACAGATAAAAGGTTGCCATTCCCTGGTATCAAGGACCAAAAAAGGCAAAATTTTTTGAATTAATTTATAGAATTATGTATCTAGACATATGTATTTTAATGATACATATGCTTTCATTTTTCCCCCCACTAAATCACTTATGAAGAAATAATAATTAAGTTTGAAGTAAACCTAAACAAATGCACATTTTATATCCTTCAAATTTTAAGTATTACAATATAAAGCAAAAATAACAGCTATTTAAAAAATTGAAATATTTACTCAAATGAAGAATCAAAATAAAACAGAAACCTCCCACCTTCTAAAAAATGAGACTTTAATGACATATTAATAGTTAATTTCATATGAGTACATTAACTTTATCATTACTATTCATATGACACAAAAATAAAAAGAATAATCTTTTGTTCTGCTGGATACTTGAAAATTAAGATGATATTTAATGTTAAAAATGACACCTTAAACTAAAAGATTAATTTCCATCCGACAGAACATAAATGTTTTAAGTATTAAACGTATTTTATAATATCATCAAATTTAAGAAAGGAAATATATCAAATGGTAACAGTGCAGGCAGTCGTAACTAGTAGACTACTTCAAAAAATTGTAATATTTAAAATTAATATAAATGCATATAAACACATACACTTGCTAGAAAAAGTCTGCGTTCACATACTATTGCTTACAAAAACAACGAAAAAAAATTAAAAACTGGAATTTGAAATTTTTTAAAAATTATACTTTATTTAGTTTATTTCAAGTACTGAGAATAAAGTAAATTCGGTTTGCTTTCATAGTTTTTTTAAAATAAAGACAGGTTTGTAGCAATAGAAACAAAAATCAAGTAGAAAAAGTCTGCGTTCAGTGTTTTAATAGTAACTATAAAAATTATTTAAAAAAGAATAACCAGCTATTTAATAGCTGGTTGGATAACCCCATCTTTTGAGAACCTCCTGAAGTCGTTTCAACATTGAATTATTAAGTCCAGTGGTTTCTTCAATGCTTATCTTTTGACATTATCTATCTGACATCTCTTCTGCATATCCTTGCTAAGTATATTGTGTTGACGAATCATGTGCTTAAAAAATTCCCATAGGTGTTCTGTAGGATTCAGATCAGGTGACTGCGGGGGAATGTGCAATTGATTTGGGACATTATATATGAGCCAAAGCTTCACAATCCCAGTGGTACGCTTAGGATAGTTGTCATGTTGGAAACGAAACAATGATCCTAAGCCAAGTTTGGTGGCACTTTCCTTTAAATTGTTTTTTAGGACACAAGGTAATCATATTTGCTCATAATTGATTCAATTTTCTCCAATTTGCCAAAAACCATTGTTTGCCATGCACCCCCACACTATGACTCCAATGCTACTGTGCTTTACCATTGGTACTAAACGCTCTTTTTGAAGCACTGTACAAGGTTTTCTCCATACAAATTTACGATTTTTTGTCAAAGATGCAAAATTTGCTTCATCAGAGAATATCACAGTCCTCCAGAACTCTGGAGGCTTATGTATATGCTCTTTTGCAAAAGCTATCCATTGAAAAATATAAGGCTTTCTCTGAGAGCCACTCGACTGCAGTATCTGGCCTTTTTCAAGATTTTTCTTGCAGTATCTGCAAAAATGGTTTTCTTAAACTTCTAATGAATGTCTGTTGCTATTCGAGTTGCAGTCAAATGCGTTTTTTTCCCACTATGGATATACTTCATTTTTCTCTGATTGCAAGTTTAGATGGATGACCTAAACAAGATTTGGATGTGTAAGCTCCCGTACATTTAAAGTTATTAATAACATGCTGGATCAATGAATACTGCCCTCCAACAGATCTGGTTATATCCCAATGATTTTTTTCATCTTTTCACAATGATTATAAGCTCACTGATACTAATTTCCTTACTTTTATTTCCCATGTCCTTGAATAGCTTCGTATCCCACAAAAACATAGAAATTATTGCGTTACAACTTTCCTAAGCTATTTTACTTGATAACTGAATGCAAAAATTCTGTTAACCTAGAACGCCTGTTGATAAAAATTCCAGGAATCAAGAATATTCAAATAGTGAACTCAGACTTTTTCTGCCTACTATTTGTGTGCTTTGTTACAAAACTCCCATTACCTTATGTAATTCTAATTCAAAATTAATGAATTCTTACATGCTCAATATTTAAATAATATTCAAAATATTCATGAAACTTCGTTGGAAAAAAAATTATATTTCTATTAAATTTTAGCTTTGTTGTATGAATGCAGACTTTTTCCAGCGGGTATATATAATAACAAAAATAGGAGCAATAAAACTGAATGTATGCATAGGTAATTTTTATATTGAATTTGAAAGCAATAATGAAAAATATTGTTTAGTACTTAAAAATTTTATAAAAATTGACATAATTCCCAGATTTTTAAAATTTTCATTTTGAATATAAATACTTTAAACCATACATACAAACATTGTATTGACATTCCACAATTAATTTTTACTTTTAAGAAAAATAGCAGGAAAAAATTGGATGCCTTCAATATTTTTCATATGGTTTTCTTATTTTGATAGACTAAATCAAATAATAGTTCAAAGTTTACCAAAATTACATCTTATACTATCATATCACAACTACTTTCACATCTCAAACTAAATAATGAGAAACAGAGGTTTATGAAAAATAAATGAAACGGGAACGATCAATCTACAGCTTCAAGTAACTTAGTTTCTCATGAAATTTATAATTAATTTTTATTTTAGAAAATTTTAGTAGTAAGTGAGACATGAATAGATTGAAACATATGTCATGACGTACATTATCGAATATAATTTCTGGTTACAATTTCATAAAGTGACATTCTTTTACGTACTTTACAAAAAAATAGCAAAGAAAATATATTTCAAACAAAACACATCATTACACAAGAATATTTAAAACTTCAATGCATTCCACTTGTACACACACAAAAGATATTGTTACACAACAACTTTACAATAGGATCAAAATGTCAACAGACCTTTAGAAAAAAAATCTTGATAAATGTCGTCACAAGTCAGCCTAAAATAATACAGGAATTATACCCTTGAATGTCAAATCTCCGCAAAACTTAGTCGATTATTAATTTGTTTTCACACGAGCAACTTCAAAATTTACATTCGTCAGACAACACGATAGAGAAAGGTTTGTTTTGATTCTCATAAACCGATCACGTGACTCTTAGTCAATCATTAGTGTATTGACCAATAACAAACATATCCTGAGATGAGCACCGCCTTTGCAGTCTCTTAGGTAGAGGAAAATTGCGCAATCGTACTGTGTGTACGAGTGTTATTTAATTGATTTCACTGATCTTTTTTTTGGCACTTTTGGTGATAACTGTTCTGAGCGTTCTCAGAGTGTAAACTAAATTTTTTTTCGAAATAATACTGAAAGATCACGAATGATTCTTTCCACCATTAAGTTTTTTGACAAAAAGAAATTAGTTAATCAAAAAAAAAAAAAAAATTGAGGTCACCTTGCAAAAGCAATGACTGCCATCTGTTGAGGGAAACAGAAAATGGTATTGTAATGACATCTGGTGACCGAAAACTGAAGTAGTGAACAAAAGAATAGGTTGTTCTTGAGTAGCGCTTTATCCCGAAGAACGTACAGGGCAATATTCATCGTTTACATCTTATTTGCATAATTTGAGGTGCGAGTAATTATTTCGTGTATTCTTGTTCTTCTTTTTATCTTTATATACGATTTGCTTTTTAAATTAGACACTTTCCACTTTTCTGCAAAAGGACTCATCAACTTTTTAAAGTTAGTGTAAAATCTTCAAAAAATTATGATTTTGATGTGTTGTGACGTCAGGCCTAAAACCAACATTTGGAAGTACATTCTATGAGGTCTGATTAGATATTTAGGCCTAACGAATTATCATGCAAATTGTTAAATTCTTAACAATGGATGTCTGCATATCACTGATAAGGTTTGATGTTTCTCGGAAAGCAAGAAATAGATTTAATAATTGTCAAAATAGTAATGTGATATCTTAAATATTGTTTTAATACATGTATTAACATTGTCAACAAAAAATGTTGTAGGCTTAGTTCATATTCAGTGAATGAAACCAGTACCGGTCGTGGGTCATGTGTGAAGTTACTGTCCGAAGAAAGTTCGGACGGGACAAAGAGTTATCCAGTGTACCGACTGGACCTGCGTGTCCACTTCGTATACAAACACACGTGGACTGCACGTGTTGTTTCGAAATCGGAACATGTGTAGAATGTTTCCAAGTTTTTTGATTTTGCTGATACATGATATATTTAAAATTATTTTTGTCTTTTAATTTTAACTGAAAAGGAAGAATTATTTTTCAGAAATAATTTTAGTTAGATGAAATTTTAGTAAACAATTTATATTTTTGCAACTTCTGATTTTTTGTGTGTACAGTCTTCTGAATTTGAATATGGCTTAAAACGTTTTAATTCTAATACATTGTCACACAATGGTGAACGTATTTCGGACTGAAGCAAGATATTTTATCGCCAATTAATTTTGAATGAAGGGAAACAAATTAATTTTATGAAATATGAAATGTATAATTTCAAAAAATAACTATTAATGTGTTTTTGAAATTTTTTTTTCAGTGATATTTGCCGGAAGAAATGAATAAATTTTACTCATCTTGAATGCCAAGGTATAAATTATAGCCAATTTAGTAGAATTGAATGAGTGATTAAATTAAACTGCAATGTCACATTTTGCTCAAAATATCAATGAATCACATTTAATTTTTTTCATATTTAGAAAATAGAAATTGTATGAAAATTCCATTCATTCCAAACAAGTAAGCTATAGATTTGTAAATTCATGAATTGCTTGTAGTGTAGAATAAACTATTGCATGCAGCAATAATGACAACAAAAAATGATTAAAAAATGCTTTTGTACTTATTAAATCGTCACTACTTCCAAGCATACTATGCTTCTTAATAATTTCAATTTCTAGCAAATATTATAGTGCTTGAATGCATTAATTAGAAAATAGCAATTTTAGTTTATCTGTCTTTCGGTAATGAAAGACATATTTTTAAGTCTGAAATTTATATAGTATAAAAAATTTTGCAAAATCAACAAATCATTTGACACCCTGACATATTTTTTATAACAGTTCACATTTAAAAAACTATTACTTCTTTATGTTCATGACCCTCGAAAAGTTAGTTGAATGACAAGTTGCTTATCTAGAGAAGGATAATATTTTCCTTGGGTTAAGGTATTAGTGTGATAATAGTGAAATCAATGACTGAAAATAAAATCTTGAATGTTTTCCTTTCTTGGAAAATGTATGTTGTTCCAAGTTAAAAGATTTGAGTATCTAGTGGTATGTATTTAACTAAAAGAAAAACAATTAAAAATTTTACTAGCCCTGATTTAATTTTGAGTGATTTACTTTTTGCTAAATTTATCAATGGCGAAGAATTGTTCGATTAAAGTGTAGAATAGTTAGCCCCTTGGCGATTCAAAATGAATCTCCAAACTACCTGTTCCTAGAGTAATGAAGAGCAAAATTGGTACTTGTGTATTATCGCAGCCTATTGGCGACAATATATGAAACGAGCACATGATCGCCAATTCAGCACATACGATACTTGTAAATTTAAGGTTGCCAACTTGAAGAAGTTATCTTGAATGTTAGTGATTGGTTGCGATAATACACAAGTACTACTGAATTCGTTCTGGCATCTAGATAAACCGCCAAATCCAAGGGGCCACGTATTGTATACGTTAGCCGAACTGATCTATTATTTTCTTTTAATAATTGCATTTTAACTGAATGCCATGGTTGATTGTGTTCATGTTTTTTATCCTACTTTCTTAATGGTTTCAATTGTGTTGCAAGTCAATATTCTTTTTTTTAAAAATTGCTCTAGTCTTTTTACATTGCTTATTTATTTACATCTCTAATTTTATCACTTGTTTATATCATTGGATGTGGTCCATTATTGATTTGGATTATAAAGCAAGCAAAATCTTTTATTCTAATTACTTTTTGAAATATTTCAGGAATGAGTAAAATCAAATTACTTCATCTATTTAATATTCTTATTTGCTGTAGTTTTTATTAAATTTGACTTATTTGGGAGCTTTAATGGTTTGCTCATTATTTTCCTTTTGTTCAATAATGATTATAATTTTGTGCAAATTCCTTATTTTAGGTATAGTCTTATCTTTTATTTTAAAATTTAATTTATTGTAGAACTCCAATTATTTTCAATAATTATGGACTTTCCTGATACAAACAGACAGCATATGTATGAAAAATTGTCTTATCAAATTGGCTAAGCTTTCTTATAAAAGAAATGAAAAGTTTGTTCTTTTATTGAAAACAATGTTTTAAAATCAAAGTTGGCAGTAAGTGGAATAAACTGGTTTTTTTTACTGAAAATAAACCTATTATCTTAAAGTTGTGAATAAGTTTTATGTTAATCTTGTATATTGTGATACTAAAGAATGATATAGAGGTGAATGAAGAATTTTAAACTTTTGTGAAATCTGTTTTTGTGACAGCCAAGTATTCATGGTCATGGTGTTATTTCTGTCGAGTGTCATTGCCACTAAAGAGAGGGCTCATGCATGCTGAATCTGACTGGGCTCAAAATCCTCAAATTAGCATGGTGTGGAAATTTGGAGGTTGAGGTGCCAATTTAGGTTTTGTCCTCATCACTTGAATGAGTTTCAAAATTACGAATTCCTTTGCCAATAGTTGCAGTAAAATATGGTGTAAATAATCATGAAATCTGTACTATTATCTTAGGATTGTAATTGAGAGGAACCATTTATCCCACATTGGCTGTGTTTTTTCTTTCATTTTCTTGGAATTTTTACTGTCATCTGGACTGAGAAATACTGTATTTTATATTTTTGTTTTTCAATTTTCACTGTTGAATATTTCCTTTTACTGTGTCTTAATATTATATTAATCCATTTATAAGAATTGCACTGAATTTCTTCATATTATATTAATCCATGTATAAAGGTTGCACTGAATCTCATTAATAAAAAGATTAAATTTTCTTTGTGTGACAGTTGAATTCTGGATTTTTTAAAATTGCACTTGCATAATTTTTAATTTATTTCTTATTCACCTTGAAACTGTAATCATGTTTTAATAACAGTAAGCTGTTATTGCAATGTGTCTGAAACCAAAAATTTCTTAAGTGGTGTAATAATGATAATTGCTTAAAATTTAACATCAAATGTTTTTGTTTTTAGGGAAATGGCAGTTAATTGAAAATATTTTTATTTACATACTGTATATTCCTTCAGATTTCTAATGCTATGTTGAGGCTCTGACATTATCAGTGAAATATAAATTTAAAAAATTAAAATTAGTTTTTAATAACACATTGGAAAAAGGGAAACATTATCTTTGTAATTCCCCCCTCCCTCCCTTGAAATAGAGTATTTATTAAAAGTGTATTTAGAAGGATATTTAAAAATGTATAAGAAAATCAGCCAAATAGTTTTTTTTTCAATTAAATTTTTTTTAGCACATACAGAGTAAAATATGCAGGTAATTAAATTTTTCCATTAAAAAATCTTAAATTTTGGAGATTATAATTATGATATATGGGACAATTTTCAAGCATGTAGAACTCATGACACCTGGCTTATTGGGTACTCCCTCCTTTTTTTAACATGCATTTTTAAGGAAAATATTTCTGTGAATATGTGTAAATATTTACTATACCTATTAAAAACCTTTTATGTGTACAAAAAGTATAATTTGGGAATGATAGAAGTAAGATACCTTTTAGCATTATTCTCGAAACTCGAACCTCCAGAACAAAATGAAGAATAATTTAAAACTTCTCCTTCAGAAGTTTTTGCATAATAAATCTTCCTTTGTGTCACTAAATGATTTATTGAAACCACATTTCTGAAATAATTATTCTCCCTCATCCACAAATCTGGAGAAATGTAGTCTTTTCCCCATTATGTCACTTCAAAATCTGTTGACTCCATCCTATTACTGTTTTGGAAAATCTTTTTAAATATATAAAATATAAAAGAATATTGATAGTATATATATTTTGATATATGCTTAAATGTTTTAGATTGAAATTTCAACTTCCTTTTCATTACTGGTGCATTAAACATGCCCCATGTTATAGGCATAATTTTGAGTGGAACAAAGTGCTTCCTGTGTGTATATGTTCTGGCAAATAAAGAATTTGAGATAGTGCAGTAACTTGTTTCCAAGACAAAGTTGAACATAAATCAAAAATTTGTGTTTATCTGTTTTATTAGTCGAAAAGTACCCATATGTCAGTTTGTAACTAGAAAGCTTTGAATAAATTTTAATCTGTTACTTTTAAGAGGCCAAAGTTATTATAGGTGTCTTAAAATTTTTATTTAATTCGAGAAAGAAGTATATAAAAATTGAAGAATTTTTAAAAACATTATGAATTTTAAACTGATGTTAGATTTAGCTACACACTGATCAATTTTGACATCTTAGGAAGTGTAATTCTAGTTTTTTTGAAAAAGTTAAGGTGATCTTGTCGACTTAATAAAGGAAATAAAGATTATCTAATGTTCATTCTAGACAGATTTTGCAGGATCTTATCCCATTTTCAGCTACATGACTATGAAGTAAAATATTCTGCAGCACCTCCGTATTAACAATGTAATCTACATAATAGCCTAAAATCACATCTTTTTCTGAATCAGTGGTTTTTAAAATTTGTTGCTTCATGGAACCCTTAGAATTATAGTGCATTTTGGCAGAACTCTCATCTCATTCTTTGCCTATACCTTAAAACAATATTTAAAGTGGATCACACACACACACACACAACATCTTTTGGGTATTTTTTGTGAAGACTATTAAGAGAAATGTACTATAATTTTTATTAAAACATTTTTATTAATTTAGTGTAATTTAGTCATTAATATTAATTCATGCTCCAGGTGTCACCTCCCCTTGCATTATATTTAGTGACTGAAATGCTCTTTAATTTTTTAATACAAACTGGAGAAGTCTAGCATTATTGAAGTTATCGGTTATTATTTAATAGTGTGATTAATTTGTTTCTATATTTTATTTTTATATCTGCATTGAGAAAGGTTTTTCTTATTAATATGTTCTGAATGGCTTTAAAATATTTATAGTGGTGATAAACTTATATGTATTCTGTATGAATTTAGAACCAAAAGTTGCTGTTGCTTAAATTTTAATTTGGAATTTTTGTGATATCGATAAGTTTTTCTATATCCTTCATCGGCAATCCCAGTGGCGTTAACATTCACCCCAAGGATTCTAGGGGCCCAAAGCTTGACTTTGCAAGGGGCCCTGCTATTCTCCATTGCGCTACTGGGCAAGCCTTCATTTGAGTACTTGAATGGGGTTTTTGTACTCACAAACACATTTATGTTTAGTGTTCTTGTCTGAAAGGTTTTCAATTTTGTAATTTTTAGCACTGTTGTCTAAATTCAATTTCCATTATAAAAACTTAGTTTTGCAAAACAATGCATATTCTTTGTTGAGATATGACTACAAGTTAAATTTTAAAAGTAATATTTTCATTTTTTCTTTTATTTTTAAAGGATTTTCAGTACTTGAAGGAATGTTTACTTCATTTAGAGCAATGTTATATAAATATTACATGTGAAAATTTTCTTGTGAAAAGCAAATTATTTGCTAAAATGTTGATATATTATCAATCACATTCATTGTCTTGGCTTTTGAATTTCCTTTTTTTTTTAAAGATATAATTCACAGCTTTTAAAAATATCTTAGCACTTAATCTTATTTTTGATATCGTTCATAATTATAAATTTAATTAACTCCAAAAGTTTTTTCTTCAAAATGGTGGTTCGTGAGCCACTTTTTAATTGTTGGTATATTGGGCTAAGATTCGAAAGGTAAGCCAACCAATGTAACTAAAAAAAAACCAAGCGATTGGAGGTTAAATTTCCTGCGGGAAACAGGCACTCCGTCACCATTCTACCATTCAATTGTTGGTATATTTGACATCTTGTTGATATTATTTTTTAAAATATATATATGAATTAATGTACAATGGTAATTTTTAATTTCTAAAGATTAATATTTCAAAGTTTTTACATTTACTAATTAAAGTTTATGTAGCATTATAAGTTCTCTAACTTCTATGAAAATTAAGTTGTTCAGGTTTTGTTTAAAATTAGGAGCATCAGAAATTTTTCTTTTTTATGAAATATTTTAATATAACATATGAAAAATAACATTAAAATATTTTTTAAAATTTAGATAAATATTATTGTAAAGTAGGCTTCTGAAATAATCACTATTGAGTTAACAGAAATAGCCATTTTTAAAAATATTAGAAAAAAAATTTTCCTGTCTGTGTAACATTTTAAATTGAATTTGACAAATAAAAATTAAATGGAGTAAAACTTTTTGAAGAGTTTAAGCTGGAAATTTTTAAAAATTGAAATAGAATAAGTAGTTTGGGGGGGGGGGGGCTTTAAGAAATTTTTTAAACCTTACAGATTCTCTCTAAAAATAAAGTTTATTTTTATAAGGAATTTTAATCAATATTTTTTGTCATATGTAGCAGTAAAAACTTACTAAACTTAGCTTTCTCAACATATGATTTAATAAGAAAAATATATCAAATATTTTGTTGACAGAAGTGTTCCCCTTTAATAAAATTTTGTCGATTGTGGTCCTCAGTATTTGTGAACTTGAGTTAATCTATGTACCTTTGTTCCTTTAAATTTATTTATAATTGAGTTACTTAAGGTATCCGACAGATTGCAACAGCTTTTTAAAAAAAAATGGAGATATGTGGATTTTTTTTTCTTTTTAGTACATTTAAAGAAAAATATGCTAAAATTAAGAGAAAAAGAAATTATTATATAACAAAAATGGGTAAAAATTGACCAAAAATAACAAACACTGTCCATTCTGTACCAAAGGTTTACGAAATTTTTTTAAACTTTTCAGTTCTAATGTGTTGCTATGTTATTCATTGTCAAAATAACCTTCAGGATAAGAGATATTTTAATTTTTATAAATACTATCTCAGTTACTATATGAAATTGCTTAAAAAAATGATTATATTCACATAAGGGACTGTAAATTTTGTAATAAAACAGTGATTGATAAATCTGAAGGTTAAAACACTTCTATTATTATACAGAATTTACACAAAAAATTTCAGTTAATTATTTTCAAAACTTTTTAGCAATCACTGACCCCATTTGATTATTTTCAAAAAATCACATTTCGAGTAAAACGCTTTTTAAAGTGTGACATCTTGCTTAAAGTAATGGCATCTGCATTTACTAAAACACTTGTAGTTTTTGTTCTAGTTAACGGAAAATGATAAACTTGGTATTTGTATAAAGCTACTAATGGCCTATGAAATAAAATCATCAAAAAAAAAAAACTTATCAGTTTTTGGCAAAATTCACAATTTTAGAGTAGTCAGATACCTTAATGTAGAAAATGAAATAGTTTTTGTCAGATATTTTATATATATTTTTTTCAGAGTTTCCATTTTTTATTTAAGTAATTTTTTTGCTTTCATTTAAGTGTTAAAATATATTTTTATAGGAGAATGTTTTTTCTCAATTTTAAATGACTTGATCACTTTTTAGCTGTGGAGCTATTCTTGGTATTATCATTTTTAATAAAGTGAAGCAACCATATCTGAAACTGCATTTTTATGAGAAAAAACCAAACTTGAATCTAGGACTTGCAGATTTTTTTTCAGTAAATCTGATATAAATGCAAAATTTACGTATATATTTTTCCTAACCCATGCATATCTTTTTGCTATTACTTGTGATGTTTTTATTTAGTTTAATAGCCTAGAATTTGTGACAGTATAATGTCAGATCTGTAATTAAGATTTGATATTAATTTCTGAATAGAAACATTAAATACAAACAAGTCAATAATTAAGGCTATTGTTTTACTAATTCCACAATTGTATCTGAATCGTAAAAAATGCCATTTTTCACAAAGTTTTATGACATTAAAATTGGGAATTTTATCACTTATTTCTTATATTATTCTATATTTGAAGTATTATGTGGCAAAAAGTTATCTGAATCATTCAAATTTTAATGTGCTTCTGTTAGCCATATTTTTAAAAAAATGCAGTGGGATAAAACTTTTTTGTGAGACATGCATATCATGCCTGTTTTAACCATTTGCACTGGAAAGACATGCCACGCATGTTGTAAGGCTTTTGTCACAGAATCGCCCACGACATGGTATGTACGTCATCATGCGATTGTAACAGAAATGACCGTTTAGGTACATGTGTCAGTGGATTTTTTGCCAGCACAAGTGGTTAATGTAAAGCCTGTGAGACCTATAATTAGGTGTGCACTGTGTTTGAGACTAGCTTGGATATGTATATATATAGTCCTAATTTTTTGTAATATTGTCCAGGATTGCAAAAATGTCTGGAAATTTAAGAATTTTTGACGGGCAAGGGTTTTTAAAAATTTTTGACCTATATTGTTCAACTTGTTTTTGAACATTCTCTTATGATCATGCATTTCTCAGCCAAAATTTTAGAGAAAGTGCCAATGTAGATTTTGTCAGGAATTGTTGCTGGTCCTGCTACAACTTTTCACTTAGTCATTTGGCAGCATAAGTAATCTGGTTGTTGAGTGTGAAGTAACTCATCTGCATGTTTTTAATCACTCTAATCACCTTTTATCTAATCTTTTAGCAGTGAGCTAAAGAAAATGTATATTCAATATTATCTGCAACAGGAATACAAATGAGGATTTTATTACACACTGTATATTGAAGATTTTTTTGTTGCATATTAAGGAAAGGGTGATATTGAAGACTACATGAAAACAGCTAAACATTGGAATTCTATTGATACTACTTCATCAAACATCAAGATTTTTTTGCAGCCAAATTTGGGGATAGCTGCAGTGTGCTAATAAAAAAGCTACATTTTCATAAACACTTCTAGACATATACTGTTTCAGTACATCAAACTGCATATCTAAACTGGTTAAAAATTTTATCACCCCAAATTTTCATCTGCTTGAACCAAAAGCAAGAAAATTATTGATAAAGTTGTTAAGCCATTTATATTTGATAGTGTGTTGCACTCCTTGAAAAACATTCATTATGTAACAGTAATGATATCTTGAACAGAAGTGAAGTAAAACTTGTTCTGACTGTTGTAAGATATTTCAGTCTAGAAAAGGGAATTAAAGTCAAACTTTTAATCTTTAATGAAGTGTCATGTGAAACTGCTTGAATTTTGACTCTGTATTTATCACATACTGTGAAAGAAGCAAACTTGAAGAAAAGTTGTTTTATTATACTGCTAATAATGCTAACAATTTTTTGTGATGTGAAAAAAGAAAGGGGAATGAAAATGTGTTCAGAAGGGTTCAAAGTGATGTAGATGGATCTATTGCCAGTGGTGTAGATATGCTTGAGTGGGTCCCATATCAAAATTTCTTGCACACCCTTTTGGGGACCCCCTTATATATTTACAATTATTTCCTCATATGTGTTGGGGGGCCTTTTAGCTTCGGGACCCGTATAATTGATACAGCAGTAGCTACGTCCCTGTCTATTGTAGGAATTGGTTGTTCATCCTACATTTGGGAGCGGATGAGGATTTTTTAAGGTTGGGGATTTTCAAGTACATGACTGTCAAAAATAGACGCTAATAGTGGCAAAATATTAATGTAGCTTGAAAGGATTACTTCTTTTGAGGTGGGCAGCTCAGCAAACTATTTTTTTCATTTTGATTTTCAATTAATTTTTACATCATTATTGACATAAATGATTTTAATTTTTTAGAAGTCTGCATTAGCTTAAAGAAGGGTTAGCAACATTACACTTGTTTGTATCTATTCTTCAGTACATTACAGATATGCTCTTATTAAACCTTTAACTGCCAAGGAAAAGTTACTTGATTTGCTCTCTAGTGCTACTGTTGTCATGTAGGTGTGCACAATTAAGCAATTTATTGTGTCATAGGGTGAGAAAAGGCATAAATAAATCCTTTACAAATATATATTGTCAAGGTCATTCTGTTGCATTCCAAATTCTTCGGAATAGTTACATAAGAAGTGCAATGCAAAGTTTGTACTTCGGTAAGGCTTACATATGTTAGTTAATGCAATGGCTGAGCGAAATATATATATACACATCTGCGGCAGTTAAGGGGTTAAAATGCACATCTTTAATTGGCATTCAGCCTTTTCAAATAAAATAGTTTCAAAATTTTACTATGCTCTAGTTTTTTTTTTTATACTGATATCTACTGGAAGTTATTGCTGTTCTAAAAATTCCTATAATTTATTATGGTACTAGTGTAATGTAATAAATTTTTATTGGTATTTATAGTTATTAAAATTTTATTCAATAGTGTTTTGTGTGTTTAATCTTGTTTTTTGTTGCACTTGTAATTTTGTATTTAGTTTTCAATAACTGTTTACTATTTTTAAAAAATATAACTGCAGAATATGAGCCAAAATATCTTAGTATAATTTTTTTTCTGTCCTTATATTTCTAAATTTTCTATTTAGATATTATTAAAAATTATGTAAATACAGGGAGGGGAGAACAATTAATGATTTCTTTTCCTTTCCTTTTTTGTTCTCAAATATGTGTATGAAATTAAAAAATTTAAAGCAACAAACATATTTAATATAATTTAGAAACTTGTGATTCAATTTATATCCTTGATTATAATAAAATAATTACATGTTAAAATTTAAAGTTATATGTTCATACTTAATCTTAATATATATATTGCATAAATTTATAACAGTGGCAAGCTTATAATTGGTAATTTGATTTTTTTTCCTTCTAAAATTCAACAATACTGATCCATAATGTAAAGAATTGTACGTACTGTGTTGAGAAAGGAATTGTTTGGAGATTTCAATTGTTTCTGTAATGAAAATTTTACTATGTAATGGGAAAAAAATAGATATTACTTTTCCAAAAATCAATATTTTGCTTTTCTCATAATAATCTGTTTAAATCATATAATTTTATGTAAATCCTAGATCTCTCTCTCACAAAGGTAAAATTATATAGTGCTGTGTACTTGCTGTGTTATACTTGCCTGTTTTTGTTAGAGACATCCTGAATATTCATTGTTTTAACTCTTAAATAATTTCTTTCATTTGAGGAACACTGTAAGACACCCTGGCAATTTTCTTGCTGTTGAAATTTGCTTATCTAGTAATTAAACAGAAATTTCTCTGTAAAAGTTGCCTTCTGAAAAGAAATTTGGAACTGTTAGCTTAAAGCAATGCTGCAAAATCTCATCTCATTTCAAGTTAACAAAATCACATTTTAATTTTCAAGATTTTATTTTTAGAGGTAAATGGAGACTAATGATTGATTGCCACAAAAAGCAAGTAGAGCTGAATATATTGATTCAAGGGAGCGAGATATTCTGAGAAATGTTATTTGTCTTTCTTTAATAACAAAAAAGAATTGCTAAATATCATAGGTGGATCTAATTGTGATTATTGTATGTTAAAATTGAGGCAAATTTTGCTTTTGGTGAAAATTATAGAAAATTTTTTCCCCTGGTTATACAAACATCTTCATCAAAGTCTTTCAAGTGCAATAATTAGGGCTGTTGCATACTAAGTTTTCAACTGATCTTGTAAGCTTTTCAGCAGTGTTTTGTTGTGTTATCGAACCAAGCTTGTAAATTATGAAGCTCTTAATCCATTGCTCTGAAGTAGCCATAGAATGCTGTTAAATTCAAACCAACAAATCTAAAACATCTGAATTTTTTCCGCATACTCCCTTTCTACTTTCATTTATTTGGTAATCTGCTTGTCATTTTTGAACAAGTGAGTAGAGTAAGTAAATATATATAATGGTTTTTCCATCTATAACCCTGCATTTTCCTAAAATTTTACGTTTATTAAAAAGTTTTATTCACCTCAAATAATAAAGGTATAGTTCTGTGTCTGAGTAAATTCAAATTTTAAGAATTATTGCCCCCTTTCCCAATATATTCAACTTATCTGATGTAAAAGTTTTTTTATAGAAACATAGATCTTTAGTTTCACACTGGAAAAATATTTAAAATTATTAAATTATATAAATTCTTATTGGAATTTTATTAATAGTGTGTGCGTTTTTCCTTTTTGTATTTAATTTTTTTAATCTAGATTTTCCTCTCAAATGAACTAATCTGCTAGTTATTTAAATGAAAACACAAGTTATACCAATAAAAATGTATTTGTATTCTACTATATATATAAAGATGTATAATTTGTTTTAAAGCGAGGAAATAAAAACCTTTTTGGTATGGTGAAGAAATGCTATTTTCCTTTCAAAACAGGTGAAAAATTTCATTTGAGTTATTTTTTAAGTGAATTTTATAAATTAATGATGAAGGGAAAAAATATGACGTTTGTGTGTGTGTTAGAAATGGTTCGCTGGATTTTAGTACGGGGGGGGGGGGGAGTTTCACATGATATGCGGAAGCTTAAGAACCGAAATATCTTGTTTTTTTAATGTTTAAAACATAGAATTCATCACCAATAGTGCATTCTAAAGGACAGTTAAATTTAACCCACAATCCAGTTGTGAATAGTAAAATTAATTTTCCAGATCGGAATGAAAGTTATTAAATTAAACGTTTGATAACAAAATTGGAATTCGCTATTTAGGTGGCAACGAAAATGTATTGTTCATCATTGAACTTAATGATTTTTTTGGAAATTAACAATAACATAATTTCTTGCTGCTAAAAATGAACAACTGAGTTCGCAGAATAAATATTCACGTTTTGTTCTATTGTAGTGAACTCCAAAAATAGTTTTTATGTCTCTCACCAGATGGCGTGTGTACAAAGAATAATTACGTACGATCTATCGCGTTCCTAGATTAGATCCGCGTTCCGGCTCTTAAATTTTTTACACGCTTTTATATTCATCGGATGAATGGTACGATACTCAAGAAAATTATAGATAACTGGGTGTATTACACAATTCTATACTGGACAAAAATTTCACACGTGATTATATTTTTGAAAGTTTAACTATCTATAGTGGAATTATAATTACCAATGATGTATTAAAGCTACAGATAAGTTAAATATCCAAGTTCAGTGTTTCAAAGATATAATATTATATTTTTTTTTGTTTTTTGGTGCATTTCATAGTGGTAGGCTAAAAGCTGTCGTGTTTATAAATTAATTTTTTTTTAATAAATGAAAATTTACCTTAAAAAAATTAATTTTCTACTACTCGATTTTAAATATTTTACAAACCACATGATATTAGAGGTCTTGTTACTTACTAGCAGGCTGTAAAGTTGTATTTAAAGACAAAATTCTATGCCTAAAAGCTATTAACCCCACCGAAGTACGAACCTTTGCATTGCGCTGCTATCCCTAAAACTATTTCAAAGGTTTTAGAATGCCATACAATCAGGGCCGGACCGTGACCTTTGGGGGCCCTGGGCTAACGATATCTGGGGGGGGGGGTAATTAAAAATTTTGCCTTTTTTATTCTTAAGAAGTTATTGTGCGGAAAAATTTAAAATATACGAAACTTAGTTTTTTTCCCCCAAACAATTTAAATACGTTATAAGCAATAACATAATTTGCAAAAAAAAAACTTTTCTACACTTTTATGCTGAATATTCTTTTATTTGCTCATCACATTTTAAGTCTTTGGTGAGATCAATATTAATAGAAAGAAGTGATTAATAATTAATCCTAGTATTTGTCATTGTTGTCCTATATTTGTTTTCTATGTAGGGCATTTTAGAGAACGCACGCTCCGCTTCACATCTAGTAATACGTATCATTAGAAAAATCTTTAAAATGGTACACAAATTTGGAAAAAAAACCCTAGTTTCCTTTCAAAAATTAAATTGAATATATCACTACAAGTATAGGACTCTAGCTCAATTTTAGATAAGTTTTTACTTGAACACCATTTTCTAAATGTTGGTCTACATCATCAGAATAGTAATCAGTAATAACTCTCCAGGTTGACGTTCTCCTTACTTTGATCTTGCAAATCCATCAAAAATTTTAATTTCCTACTATATTCTGCAATATATATACTTGATTTCTTCTATTTAAATCAGGGATTACCTTATCTAACACTACAATAATCGTATCTCTTTTAAAATTTTCTGCCCCGTACACAGCTTTTTCTGTGAATTTATCTGCAAATTTTGAAACAACCCGTCTCTAGTTCACATCGTTCCGTGGGTAGCCTAGTGGTTAGAGCATCGGATCCCAGACCGGAAGGGCTGGGTTCGATGCCACCGAGTACAAATCGGAGAACGTGCTCGTTAAATCTGTGGATCCGAACGGTGTCGCGTGGCCGAGTGGTCTAGGCATTGGATCATGGCTAGCATGTCATGGGTTCGATCCTAGTACCACTAAAGATCCGCCGTGTAGGGGAGCGATGCACGTTAAATCTGTCGAGGGCTCAAACGTCCTCCCGTTGGTGTGGTGTGGTAGTTAGGAGAGGAGGTGTCAGCTCAGGTGTCGTCCGCGTCACTTGACCATGGTTCAAAATTACGCGGACCGTCGCCAAAAGCCCTCGTGTTGGTAATCAGTGCGACGTTAATATTCTCTCTCCCTGAACGGTGTCGCCATCTATCGTGTTGCGTGAGCAAAATCGCACTGTCACCCTCTTGGGGGGGCTCAAAGCTTAGACTAAACGACAGGCGTAAAATTCTAGCCCTTCGCCGCGATGAATTTCGTGGACCTTGATCTGATGTTACTGTCGATCAGGTGGCATAAGCAACAACAACAACTGTTTCTACATTTTTTTTTTTTTAACATTTATAAACCCCGTGCACCACCGAACGTATAACACGGGGGTAAACAACACAGACAGAAGAAAGGATTACAACACAAACATCCATGCCTTCCTGTTTCTACATTAGGACTTAATTTTTTGGCTGCGTCTTGATGCTCCTTTGATTTTTTATTTGATTCACATGTCGTAGATTGCTTATAAACGTTTTTAATTACATAATGAACTTATTCCCTTCACAGATGTCCAAACCCCAAGAATCTGTTATTTTTTGTTAACTGAATTAAATCTTTCTAAAATTTCTTCCCAAAATATAATTAAAATAATAGTTTCGAGTTTTGTTAATTTATTAAATAAATTTTCTGCCTCTTTTTGAAAAGCAATTTTCTCATTTTCATTGTCATTAAATGTCTTAAAAATATTCATGATATTGCAATATTTAATTATCTCTTGAGGCTTCAAAAGGATCGTAGTGACAAGACCATCTGGTCTGACTTAATCTTTTTAGGGGGGGGGGGATAAATTTCAGTTTAAGTTCACGATTTAGAAGTTTAGGTCGAAGTAGAAAACAAACATGTATTTGTTGCACTAAACCAAAGAAGTTCACGATTTCAGTTGCAACCTTAACTGATTCTGCACAACAAGATTAAGAGAATGTGCAGCACAAGGCACATAATTAGAGAATTTATTTATTTCTTTTTTAGATGAGCTTGCCCACCATTATATGGACCGGATATATTGGCAGCGTTGTCATATGACTGTCCCTACAATTATCCAATAGCAGCCCATTTGTTTCTAAAAATCCTTGTAGATAATTAAATATAAACCTGAGTGACTAATAATCTTATTTAATGAGACACATCTTTCATACACTTTCCCCCGAAAATAGCAAAGTTAGTAATTGTGGTACAAATCTGCTGTTGAATCCATCACTGTTGTATAGTACTTTGTGTCATAGTTGTTTATTTGAGTTATATAATTGTTTAAGGATTTGCTTACATATGATCTCAACTATTTGCTCATGTATTGTTTTTGATAAGCACGATATTAATGATTTTGGTCGTAATTTTCTCAGTTCAATATATTCACGAATGAATGAGTCGAACTCTGCTAGAAGTTTCAGGGTACCCATAAAATTACCATTATGAGGAGAACTAAAAATTTCCTCGGTACCTCTAAATCAGCGATACTCAACCTGTGGCCCATGGGCCGCATGTAGCCCACCAGACCATTCTGAGTGACCCGGTCTAGGTCCGTTGAAATAAATTCAATTATTTAGGAATAATGTATTAAAAATTTCAAGCAATCAAATCTATCAATTTTGCTATCGATTTCGTCCTGTTACAAATTGTGAAATATTTTTTTTTTCCTTTTTGTAATTGTAATGGGTAGTGATAACAAATAGCAATGCAGTAGCGACCATTTTATAGGTGTAACCAATTTTTACCTAACCTTCATGTCTAAAAAATATTTTCTGTTTCAAGACGATTGGGATCGTGACTATTTCGTAGGGGAAAAAAACAAATATGGATCATCAACTTGTTTGATTTGTCGTGAAAATGTTATATATACAAAATATAATTTTGCTCGTCACTGTACTACTAAACACAAATCTTTCAATGGCTCTTATTCTTAAAGATCTATTTAAAGAGGAGATAAATTAGTTTTCTTAAAAAAAAAATTTGTAACAGCAATAAATATTTTGCAGGTGGTAAATTCACAAAAACGCAGAGGTAACAAAAGCATCCCATAAAATTTAATACATTATATATATTGACAAATATATGAAATTGTTAATGATAAACTTAAGAATTATTACAAAAATTCTTAGTGTTTCTTAAATGCTTCCGATGTACTCTTTGATGAATTCATTTATTTGTTCAGATATTTTTTTTTTATAAAATCAAAAAATATTTGAATAAATTTAAAGCAAAAATGCGCAATAAAAACAGACAGTTTATACGGATGATACTGATTTTAGTCTGTAGTTAAATAAAAACTCTTTGCTACCATCCTGCGTTTGATAAATATCTGAAATTAAAATATGTAAGGCTTTGTCAAACGAAAAAAATCAAATTATCCAAATACTTGGAAGCTTAGTTTTTATGACAGTAGAATGCAGACAAGGGGCTTGGGATCATTGATTAACGGAAATTGAAAATTCCCCCGTAACTGAGTAAAAAGTGAATGAAACCTATATTTTGTAAGTTTTGTTAGAAAGAGTTTAGTGTAGTTTTAAAATAAGATCAAAAATTTTGAGATTTCGTATTTTGACCAATTTTTCACATTTTAAATGTCCTTGACCTTATAGCTTCCCCTTCTCTATTAATCCTCATGTTGCGGCCCGGGTAAAATACATGTCAGATGTATGTGGCCCGGCGTAAAAAAAGGTGAGTACCCCTGCTCTAAATGCTAAGCATCTTGTAGCCAAATACTTTACTACCGCAATAACACGTTTGAGGACATTGTGGTAATATTCTGTATCTTTTCTTAGTTGCTCCTGTAATTGTTTATCTAAAAAAGACTTATTTCCTTTTCGTGTCAACTCGCGCGAAACTAACATTGAATTTATATATTCAATAGAATTTTCATGATTTTCTAAACTTGTTACGTGTTTCCAATCAGAAAAGCCGGTTGTGTATTAAGAATTTGTTCCAGAAAAAAGTTTGCAAGCCAAACAAAAAACACTACCAATACTAATTGAATAACAAAGCCAAAAGATCTTTCCTGCACTTGGCCATTTATAAGTTTTTTAGTGAAATGATTATTAGAAAATGATCTCTTTTGTTCTTTGTATTCTCTTAGCGGAACAGAATATATATTGTTTGGATCTTTATTTTGAAAATAACTCATTTTATGTGAAGGGACATAATCAATAAAATTATTACTTAGTGATTTAGGCCACGAACCTACATGAATAATCCTAATCTAATGAAATTACTTGTCTTCATACTTAAATAAATTAGAAATGTGTATTTGTACTTACTTTTGACTTGAAACCAATAAACAGGTACCCAAGTATCTTTTAATTTCAGGTTTTATGCATAGGACACAGCACCAAATCAGCATAATTTGTTAATTAGAATTATTATTACACAAAAATAAATGGCTACAGAAATAGTGTCACTACGTTTGTATAAATGATCTATGCTCATCGGCACTGCTCTATGATAGACTATCATAGAGCGGTGCCGATGAGAGGCGCAGTGTATAAAAGAGTGTAATTAATAGAGACTGTATTAATAATAGAGTGTAATAGACTGTATTAGTTATAATTGCTAATAGAGTGTACTTAACAGACACTATTAATTACACGGAGTTACAAAATTAAAGTTTTGGAGAAGTAAAAAAGAAGTTTTTAATGGTTTTTATATTATTTAGTGAGCTGATTTCGAAAATGGCCTACATTTTTTCCCATCACATCAGGATTTTTTTATAAAATAAATATTTTTGCTAAAACCCTATTTGAAAAAGAATTCTCTCAAACAATTTAGTCTGGGCAATTTGGCAGCAGTGGTTTTTATCCAGTTAAATCTAAGTAAATATTGGTTCTTGATGAGGCAAATTAATTTCTCAGCAAAAAGATGAATAGTGAGTGAATATTAACGTCTCACTGTTCAGCTACACGAGAGATTTTTGCGATGGACCACGTAATTGTGAACCATGGTCAAGTGACGAGGACGATACCTGAGCTGGCACCCCCTATCCTAACTATCACACCACACATACTGGAGAACGTTCGAGCTCTCGACAGATTTAACATGCATCGCTACCCTACACGGAGGGTCTTCAGCGGAACTAGTCTCGAACTCATAACATGCCTGTCATGAGTCCGGTACCTTGACCACAAGCAATTAGATGAAAACTATTGTTTCTAGACTTCGCAGGCTGTCTCTGATCATGAGAAAACAAGAAATTCCCTTGAGGTTTAAACATTTTACATCCATTTATGGTGTGGTTTCTAAAAGAAAATCACCAGCGCACTATTTTAATTTGTTTTTATTAAGGTATTTACATAAACTATATAAACGATTTTCGAAATTAATAATTATTACTTTCCGCGTATTCCGTGGTAGAGCGAAAGAACAAAAGTAAATTGCTCTTGCTCTCTAAAATAAATTTGATATGGTATTTCGGGTATTTTATTTTTGATTTGTGTGTATTTTTTACTGGTTTATTATTGTAATACTATTTTTTGATTGTAAGCATATTTTCTGTTTGTTATCTTCAACCGAGAACGGGGCCCCCTAGAACTTGGAGTTCCTGGGCTGCAGCCCATACTGTTGTAACCTTTTTTAAGCCTTCTTATTTTTCTCCGTAAGAGGGCGCGCGATAGCCGCCAGCCAAATGTATTTATGTTTACTACACAGTTACACAAAATACATCTGGCGGCTCTCGCGCGCCCTCTTACGGAGAAAAATAAGAAGGCTTAAAAAAGGTTACAACATGCCGCCAGATGTATTTTGTGTAACTGTGTAGTAAACATAAATACATCTGGCGGCTCTCGCGCGCCCTCTTACGGAGAAAAATAAGAAGGCTTAAAAAAGGTTACAACACATACGTAGATCCGGCCTTGCAATACAATGATCTTGACAACGTTTGCGAAGGATTTACTTTTTAACACGCTTTTATAAGTTTCACTTGCATGTAACGGAATCTTGGAACTCGATTTTTACCCACTTTAAAAGGTAGGATCAATTCGAAATTTTGCACACTTGTCAAGGACCGATGACAATTCAATAATTTCATAATTTTGTTCCATTGTCCTTTTCAGGAACGTCAGGATTAAGGATAATCAGATTTGGCGTCACTTCCTTACACCACTTCCAGATTTGGCGATTTATTGCATACACCATTTTCAAATTTGGCGACAAATTCCATATACCATTTCCAGATTTGGTGACTAATTTTAGATTTAGCCACTAAAAGAATAAGGTGTAACCCCAAAGCGAGTGTTTTTCAACTAATTATATGCAAGTATAAAATAAACTTGCGGTTAATAGAAATAAAACAAAAAAAAAGTGTTCTGTATCTGAGAAAGTTGAGGGGGTTAACAATTGTTAACAATTTTTACCATTCTATAAACATTTTTCTGAAAATGAAAATAAAAAAAAAAAGGTTTGTGCATGCGAAATAATTTATGTTCTAACTGCTAAATATTTTTCATTTTTATAAAGTAATACGTTTAGAAGTGATGATATGAATTAACATTATAGCAATACGTTTAAAAGGTGAAACAACGATTGACACTTAATATTGCCATGTTTTTATTAACTCGCTTTCTTTTATGTCTGTCCGGGTAGAATTTTGTAATTGATTTTAAACTGTGTGACTTTCCGATGAGCTAGAGACTTGAAATTTGGGCCATAGCTCAGAAGTGGATGACAATGCATGAAAATGTGAAAAAAGAAGAAAAAACGAAAAGGGGGAATTTTATACTTTTCAGTCCGTTATAAGAACATAGTACATTAAAAATTTTTTAATTCGAACTTTTTCTTCTCAACACACTTTTATTTGTTTAACCTGTTCTATAGAGACGGACTCATCCGAAGCCCCGTAAACGGAGATAATAAATATACTTCAGACCCGTTAATTAATATCCATTGAAGAGTAAGACTAATTCCAGCAGCCACGTAATTCCAGCTTCAAATTTCAAACTCAAGGATAAATTCAACAATAAATAAATGATAGTTTAAAAAATTAAAAAACAAATTTTTATTGTAGATCGAACTAAAAAATGAAAAATAAATTATAGTTTAAAAAAAACTAAAAAACATGCTTTTATACTGAATCGAACTAAAAAGTAAAAAAATAGTTCTTAATATAATAATAAAATGATAAACGAGAAAATTAATGTCATTGGGGTAAAAGCGTGGGGTGTTCTATAAATGTATCAATTGTTATAGTTTCTAACTTCTATTCCGAGAAGCTGAGTTAGTGTAAAAATGTAGTACAAAGCACCCTACGCTTTTACCCCAATGGCATTAATTTTCTTTTATCATTTTATTATATTAAGAATTATTTTTTTACTTTTTGTTCGATTCAGTATAAAAGCGTGTTTTTTAGTTTTTTTTAAACTATAATTTATTTTATTCCTTTTTTCTCCACTACACACCGCATAACTGCGCGTTCCTTAGTAGTTAATGGTTAATAGCATACCTACAACATAACATTTCTTACTGTCAGTAAAAGTTCTTGACATATTACGGTAAATATGATTTCCAGTCTAAAATGAATTGTTACAAAAGATTTTTTTAAAAAATTTATTTGCTTTGAAGAAGGTTTATTGAAAATTATGTTTATTTCCAATTTTAATTTTGAACAATATATTATGAAGTATAAAAATAAGAAAAAAAAATACATTTTTAAATATATTTGAATTAGGACTTTTACAGAACTGTATTGTTGATGAAATGAATTTTTCTCAAAATCAAGATTACTGAAAGAAGTTTCTGAAATAGCAAACCCTTCTTAAAAAATTTGTGTAGAATACAAGAACTTAAATACACAAACAATTTAAAATTATTCAAAAAGTGAATAAAGTTATGTTTAAAAAAAGGTTATGCTGCATTGTAGACTACAAGGATAATATTTTGAAAAATTTGGCATCAAGAATTATTTGAAATGTTATTAAGCGTCATTACTTTAAAATAAATGTTGATCAGTTAAAAGTATATATATCGGCTACACCTAATCATCAGTTCTTAACTCCTTCTGAATGAACTTAACAGGAGCAAGTAAAAACTGTATTTTTACTATGTTATGCTCGGGAGTTAATTCAATGCAAATGCTCATTTACAAATTAGCGATATTTTTGTAGGACAAATGAAGTAATCTAATGGATAGGCTTCAAAATACTCCACTAGATGACATTGAGTTTTATTTCGATATTTTGTGATTACGCATTCTGATAATTAGTCCGATGATATAAAGCTTTAACTTTTGATAGTAATAGTAGTAATGCTAATTTGAAGAGATACAGGAGATTTTCATGGCTTTGCTTACAAAGGGGAGGGCATAACTAAGGAAATTCATTTCGGGACGAGACTTTGTGTAATAGTAATACTCCTTTAGGATGTTCAAACGTCAATGTAATTCCGCCGAATGGGCAGTCAATTCGGAGAAAATAGCTTTCGAAATTCATGTTTAGCTTTTATACAATTAAGTTTGAATTTCTACCAACGGCGCTGCAATGTGGTCGGTACAATAACTGCTTACCATGCCACATGCTTCGGTTCGAGTCACGCGATCAATTTTTTTGTTTTAAATTCATTTTTTTAACAAATGAATTAAGAATTTTTCATTAATTATAATATTTCATTTATGTAATATACTGTACTTCATATTATAAAAATATTTGTAACTAATTTATATTAAATTATGTAAATATTTATATATTTATTAATAATTATATTTATAAAATATATAAATATTTGTTTTTTATAAATAATATTATTAATAAATAATATTTTATATAAAAATTAGTTTCAAATATTTTTTTTATAATATTAAGCACAAAACAATATTATAATAATACATAAAATATATTATAATAATTTATAAAAAAATTATTTTATAATTATATAAAGTATTTTATGTCCTTTTTTTAAAATAAATTTAATTGTTAAAATAATTAAATGAACAAAAAAATTTATCGCGTGACTCGAACCGAAGCCTGTGGTATGGTAAACAGTTACTGCGCCGTTGGTAGATGTTCAAATTTAATTGTATAAAAGCTAAGCATGTATTTCGAAGGTTATTTTCTCCGAATTGACTGCCCATTCGGCGGAATTACATTGAGGGTAGAACATTCTAAGGAGTACTACTATTGCACAAAGTCTCGTCCCGAAATGAATTTTCTGAGTCGTATCCTCCCCTTCTATTTTGTTTCATTTCGTTCCATTTTCGTAGATTTAAACTAATTTTGACAAATTCTGTTTGCCATATCTTTTTATACCCTGGAAAATTCAAATTTATTCATTTGTGCAAAAAATGAAATGTCCAATAATTTTTTAAAACTTTCTATAAAAATGCCTCAAAATTTGCGATTATCCTGATACAATCTCTTAAGTGGGCCGCATTTGACTTGCTAGCAGTAGATTGCTCATCCCTGGTCTGATGGAGGAGGGAAATCGTCCGGTAAAAAATATTTCCAAACATTTGCTTTTATTATTAACATTTAATTTTTTGCTTTTCAGTGCAATGGATTACGTTTTAAAACATTGTATTAGTTCTGTTATTGTTTTGAAGATTGTGTAAAAAGTTTGCGCGTGTATGACAATCGAGATGATAGAATTAAAAATGAGGTCACATTTTTAAATAGTATTTTGAGTAATTTTAAGTGAACTGCAAGGAACCCCCATGGGAAGAAAGATGTAATGTAAATAAAATAGCAAAGTCAGCTATACATAAACTTAACTGAATTACTCTGTATTTCTCGGGCTTATCTGAAAAAAGGTGATATAGTCAAGATAAAGTACAAAAAAAATCTGTAAGGATTCAGAAATGCGTTTGTTTGTATTAATATTTAATGAGCAAGAAAATATACTTCAGCATCTCCAAGTTAAAAATACCACCTCTCTTATATTTCAGCGTACCGAATTTCGCACGTCTTGAATTTTTCAATTTTGTGCTACGTCTCAACTTTACCTTTTAAAGAAGTGAGAAAAAAATGAACCTTTAAAAATTTACCTTAATCAAATCAATGCTACTGTCATTGTAGGTTTTAGAAAAAAATAATTCATCACAGACATAAATTTGAAATCTTTTTTTTGGTAGAGATATGCTTACAGTTCTTCGAAACATCGGCGGAGTGAGTGATTTTGGGGTTTATTGGCGCAAGAGCCGATTTCGGCTATACTGCGCCAAACATTTGTTTTAATATCTGTGGTCTAGACGGGAAGAGAGAAAGAAAGAATGAATTGAATGACAAGAGGGTCGAAAATAGAGAAGGATCACTAGGGTACCCGGGTTCGTGAAGCCCATGTTTACCAAAGACAGTAAACCCCGTGGGAAAAGTAAAAGATCACTAGGGCACCTCGGGATTGGGACACCCGTACTCACCTAAAGAAGGTGAGCCCCCTGAGGGGCGAAACATCGGCGGAGCTCCCTAAAAAAACTTAAGAGCGATGCGGTCAACGATGTGGATTCATGCAAGACAAATATAAACGCACACTTACAAATTCATAATTAAAATATAAGCTTTATGCAGTAGGAATTCTTTTTAAAACTTGTGAAATACTTTGGTATAAATATTTTGAGCCTTTTTAAGATCTTATTATGGTAACATATTGAAAAGTATGACAAGATCAAAAAGAAATTCTTTTGGTGAAGTGTTTTGGTATTTAGCATATGTGTGCATCTCTAAAAATTATAAGCTGTCTTAGAATACGAAATATTAGTTGAATAATTTGGAAAGTTTTAGGTATTCAGTGCACACACATTAAAAATTTTTTTATCGCCCCTTAATTTTTTAAGGGGTAAGTACTATGAATGAATAATTATTATTGATACTTAATTTGGAATAATTTTATTACTGCTTCTTTTCATTCATTGAATATTAAGTTTTTCTTATATCTTTCATATTATAATCCAAATTATGAAGTTGAAATTATTTGAATTAACCTAATTAAATTTAATATTCTTTCTAATTGTTGCTAGTATTTCTTAAGTTTTATAGATGCAATCAACTAATATGTTTAAAAAAAAATTAATTCAGCTACATATGAATAAAGCCGTTACAAAGAGTGAAATAAAACGCACTTTAGAAATGGTAATTTTTTTATTTTTGAAATTATAATGAGTTAACAATTCTGGCACGAAATCTCTTGAAGTGAATAAATCAATTTTTTAAAATCATTTGTTGAACCCAACGTGTTTCGAATTGGGGAATATAATAACTTAGTTGATAAAAGGCTTAATATCACTAGCGCTGCAGTTTCAAGTTTTAATTCCACTGTTGTTGTTTCTAATACCACCTGTCTGACGATGTCAGATCGAGGCCCACGAAATTCATCGTGGCAAGGAGCGAGGTGTACGCCTGTCGTTAGCTTTTAGCACCATGTAGGTGACGGTACGATTTGGCTGGGTTCTTACTAAATGGATGGCGACACCTCCTATCTCCACCTCCGCAATTTAGGCATGGAACTGGAGGGGAGGGAAATATTCTGCTGCGACCGCCCACAAGACTTTCGGACCCACTGATTTAACGAGCACGTACTCGGAGGGTATTTGGTGGCATCGAACTCGGGCCTTCCGGTCTGGAGTCCGATGCCCACTAAAGATCCGCCGTGTAGGGGAGCGATGCACGTTAAAATCTGTCGAGAGCTCAAACATCCTCCCGTTGGTGTGGTATGGTAGTTAGGAGAGGGAGGTACCAGCTCAGGTGTCGTCCTCGTCACTTAACCATGGTTCAAAATTATGAGGTCCGTCGCCAAAAGCCCTCGTGTAACAGTGCGACGTTAATATTCACTCACTCACTGGAGTCCGATGCTCTAACCACTAATCTACCCACGGCTTTTAATTCCACTAAAGTATAGATGCCTTTGAATAATAAGGATTGTTTCACGTTAGATCTTTACTGTTAATATCAGTTTGCAGTTTCAGTTTGATAATTGTTTCAGAACCTTCGCATGCTATGATGTGGATATATGGTAAGTGAGATACATATCGGTTGAAGTATTATTGTTTTGTAGATTGAAATGGTTTAGATGAGCCTCTTACAGCTCTTGTGCGCAGAACTAGAGGTAAGAGAATAAACTCATTGTGCATTATTTGGTGTGTCATTTCACATATCGTGTCAATTGTTTTATTCTTTTAACAATTTGGTCGTGGCCGTTGTGTCATGAGTTCCACTAAAGACCTGCCGTGTAGAAGGGCTGATAAACGTTTAATCTGCCGTGGCTCAAAGTCCTCTCGTTGGCGTAGTGTGGTGGTGCCAGCTCAGGTATCGTCCTCGTCACTTGACCGTGGTTCAAAACTACAACGCTCGTCACCAATAGCCCTGGTGTTGCTTTTATAGTGCAACGTTAATAAACATTCACTTTATAACAATGGTACATAATATAAGATAGATTGATTATATATATATATATATATATATATATCTTTTTCAATTACTAACCTTGGAAAAGGTGCCTTTTTCCTAGGTAAAGTGAAAAGACACAAACAGTTTTAAAATAAAAAATATTCTCCGGCTCACACTTAAAGTTTTGAAAAATTTTGGTTTTTGTCAATTTTTTTTATAGTTGACTTACCGTTATCGAAACGTTATTATTCTAAATGTGAAGTTTGTGAAATGAGTGTGTTTGCTGGGAAAAAAAATAAGTTTCCTTAACGATATGCGAGTTTTTCAAAAAAGCTGAAATGGTGACTTTAATATTTGTACGAAAAGGTTATTTCTCTACGCTTTCAGGATACTATAGCTAATTAATTCGACTGTCATTTGAAAAGTAATGCTAAAAGTGACGCTACTGCGGCGAAATAGACATCGAAAGAGAAAGTTTCATCAATTGTGTAATTTGTATTTCAAGGTGAGTTTTAATTAACTTCTCACTTAAGGTTGTCTCTTCGGTTAATATTAAAGAATAGGGCATGTGAATTCGGAATATATTTTCAGATGTAAAAGTACTCAAACATTATTTTCTGGCTTCACTATCCTGTAGAAAATCACTTATTTTATCATATTATTCATTTTTATCCGAGTTGACACATTTTTCTTTTATAAAATGTGTTTCACAATTTTTCTCCTACACCGTAATGTTTAATGAGCTATCCCTTTACATGTTAAAAGGAAAAATTAATTTATGGAATATTGTAAAAACACTATATTATAAGCAAATGTATGAGTATACAATGTAACAAATTTTCATGAAAATAAAGGCATTTTCTGTCCGAAAATGGGCTTCGCGTTTATTCAAACTCCTGTACATGTAGCGAAAACAGCTTTAAAGAAATACGAGGACAATTTGTAATTCGCGGAAGCTCAGCGTGTGTTTGAACGAGAGCTTGTAGTTTTACTAACACTAGTTGCAAATACAGCTTGCAATGATGTCAGTGTTGAGAACCAAAGATCATGTATTAAAATTAAAATTTTACGTGGTAAAAATCAGAGCCGGACCGTGGACTTTGGGGCCCCCTAAATAATTAAAAAATTTGCCATTTTCCTAAAACAAATTTTGTGGGGAAAAATTTTAAATATACGAAACTCTCTCTTAAGGGTTTTTTTTCTTTAAAACAATTTAAATTCGTTATAAACAACAACATAATTTACAAAAAAAAACAACTTTTCTACACTTTTGTGCTGCAAATTCTTTTATTTGCTCATCACATTTTAAGTCTTTAGTGAGATCAGTATTAATAGAAAGAAGTGATAAATAAGTAAGTTTAGTATTTGTCATTGTTGCTCTATATTTCCATATAGGACATTTTAAAGAATGCACGCTCCGCTCGCTTTACTAGTAACAGGGAGCGTTATAAAAATCTTTAAAATGGTATACAAAATTGGAAAAACGTGAACAAGATTCTTTTCAAAAACTAAATTTAACATATCACTACAAGTATAGGACAGCTCAGTTTGCTATTAGATAAGTTTTGAATTGAACACCTTTATTTACTAAATGTTGGTCTACGTCACCTTAATAGTAATCAATAATAGCGCGTACACTCTTCAGGTGGACGTTCTCCTTACTTTGATCTAACAAATCCATCAAAAATTTTAATTTCTTACTATATATTCTGCATATACTTGACTTCTATTTAAATCAAGGATTAGCTTATCTAACGAAACAATAAGCGTGTCCCTTTTAAAGTTTTCTGCCCCATCCAGAGCTTTTTTTTTTGTCGATTTATCTGCAGATTTTGAAATAACCCGTTCACATCATTATATTCTGTTTCTACACTAGGACTTAACTTTTTGGCTGCGTCGTGATGCTCCTTTAGTTTTTGATCTGATTCATGCACATTGCTTATAAACGTTTTTATTGACATAATTAACTTATTTCCTTCACAGATGTCCAAACCAGGAGTTTGTAATTTTTTGTTAACTGAACCTTTCAAAAAAAAATTTCTTCCTAAAATATAATTAAAATAAAACTTTCGAATTTTGTTAATTTATTAAAAAAATTTAATACGTTTTTTCGAAAATCAATTTTTTTCATTTTCATTGTCACTAAATGCTTTCAGAATATTCATGTTATTACCATAATTATATTTTAAGGCTTCAGCAGCAGTGACAAGACTATCTGGTCTGACTTAAAATTTTTAAGGGGGGTAAATTTCAGTTTAATTTCACGATTTAGAAGTTCCCACCTACGGGTCGAAGCAGAAAAGAAAACATATATTTGTTGCACCTAAACCAAAGAAGTTCACTATTTCAGTTTCAACCTTAACTCTCTCTCTCTGATTCTGCACCAACCAGACTAACAGAATGTTTAGAACACGATACATAATTAGCGAATTTATTATTTTTTTCTTTTAGAAGAGCTTGCACGCCATTATATCGACCGGACATATTGGCAGCGTTGTCAAATGACTCTCCCCTACAATTATCCAATGGCAGTCTATTTGTTTCTAAAAAATCTTGTAGATAATTAAATAAGTAAAATCCAGCGTGACTACTAATCTTTATCAATGAGACACATCTTTCATACACTTTCCCCGAAAACAATATCGTAGTACAATAGCAAATTGGTCATTGCGGGACAAATTTGATGTTGAATCAATCACAATTGAATAGTACTTTGTGTAAACGTTAGTTATTTGAGTTGTAATTGTTTTAATGATTTGCTTGCCCATAATCTCGATTATTTGCTAATATATCGTCTTTGATAAGTACGATAGTAATGATTTTGGTCGTAATTCTCACTGTTCAATGTGTTCACGAATGAAGGGGTCGAACTATCTGCTAGTAGTTCTAGGACACCCGTAAAATTACCATCATGAGGACAACCAAAAACTTCCTCGGTACCTTTAAATGTTAAACCTCTTATCGCCAAATACTGTACTACCGCAATAACACGTTTGAGGACATTGTGGTAATATTATTTTGTGTATCTTTTCTTAGTTGCTCCTGTAACTGTTTATCTAACAAGGGGAGGGCACGAGCCTAAGGAAATTCATTTGAAGAAGAGATTTTGTGTAATAGAGTAGTATTCCTTTAGAGGGTGTTCAACCGTCAATATAATAGCGCCGAATAGACAGTCAGTTCCAAGAAAATAGCCTTCCAAATTCATACTTAGCTTTTATACAATTAAGTTTTTTCCAGCTCTAGTAATGCAGTGGCATAGGTGGTTGTGCACCTGCATTCCGCGTGGTCTGTCAGGGTTCGAGTAGCGCGATCGACTTGCTTTGTTTTTTTACGATTCATTTAATTTACAATTAAATAAATTTATTTAAAAAAGGCTTATTTAATATTTTATGTATTTATTTTATAATTTAAAAACTAAAACAATTATTATAGTTTTATAAATATTTATATTATATTTTATAAATATAATAATTTATTATTATAATATTAATTGTTATAACTATTAATAAATAATATTTGTTATAAAATATATATTAAATGACATTTTATTTGAGTATTTTGTATTTTAAAAAGAATAATTTCAAATAGTTTTATAATTAGATAAAAAAAGTTTTTTAATATGTAAAATTGTTTATGATATTTTATTATTACAATTATTTCATAATTATATAAAATACTTGATAAGAAAAATGATTTAATTGTAAAAATAATTAAATGAATTGTAAAAAAGCAAGTCTACCGCTCCACTCGAACCCTGACCGATTGCAAAAAATGCAGGTACGCAATCACCTATGCCACTGCATCGCTAGAGCTGATTAAAACTTAATTGTATAAAATGAATTGTATAGTATGAATTTCGATTGCCATTTTCTCCAAATTGACTGCCCATTCGGCGCTATTACATTGAGGGTTGAACATCCTAAGGCAGTGGTCTTTAACTGTGTTCCACGGAACCCTGGGGTTCCAGGAGTAACAATAAGAAATCTAGTAGAAATAAATATGTATGCAAAATGGATTCACGTTTTCTATGAAGTTTATAAGTTACGCAAGTATCTCTAAAGCTCACATTGCCCTTCCCCTATTCATTAAAACTGAAAATTTTATTTATATATAATAGCTTTATTTTCAATACTTTTTAAACTTTTATTATAAAATAAAAAAAAGAAGAAAATGTTTAAACTTTATATATTTATACTTTCTACTAGATTGTGAATATTCTATTGTTTACTATCCCGGGTTCCCCGAAATAATTTTATACTCGTTAGTTAGCACAATGTCTTGTAAACTAAATAGTTTTCTAATGGAAAATGCTCCTTTTTACATTTGTGGAAAACACCTATAATGAAGGAAAACGAACAAAACATGTTAACAGAGTTGATGTTAAAGTCTAAATTTAAGCAAGAACAGCTTCTAAATTTTAGGTTTGAAATTCTCTCTCATGCAAAATACACGGGATTTCCCACACAACTATAAACATTTTTATGCCATTCAGAACATTGTGTTTAAGTGAAATATATTTCTCAACGTATATATAAGTGGTTACAAAAGCAAATTAAACTCAGAGTAAGTAATGTGATTGCACTTTATCTCAACAGACCTAGACTTCGACTGTGTGAAAAAAAGGAAGCACATATCTCAGTTACTAAATATAATACATGGATAGGTGACACTTTGAATAAGTAAATTATACTAACAAAATTAGATTAGAATTTTTTTAATAATAAATGCAAATACTTTTTTAAATTGCTTTTGCACGAAGTGCCTGTAACATGTTAATCTACTTTAAATATTACTTTGAGACATATTCTTCGACGTATGTGTTTGAATTTGGGTTCCACGAAAACACTTTCTAGTTCAAGTTGTTCCACGAAAGCACCTTCAAGTTCCGTGAGTTGAAAAGTTTGAAGACAACTGTGCTAAAGGAGTAGTGCTAATACACAAAGTCTCGTCCCCAAATGAATTTCCTTATTCATATGCCCACCCCTTGTAAAACAGACTTATTTTCTTTTCGTGTCAACCAAACTAACACTGAATTTTTATGTTCAATAGAATTTTCCTGATTTTCTAAACAACTTGTTAAGTGTTTCCTATATCAGAAAAGTCGGTTGTGTATTGAAAATTTGTTTTAGAAAAAGGTTTACTGGTCAAATAAGAAACACTACCAATACTAGTTGAATACCATAGCCAAGATTTTTCCAGCACTTGGCCATTTTTAAGTTTTTTAATGAAATGATTATTCGAAAATGATCTTTTGTCCTTTGTATTCTCTTACTGAAACAGAATATATATTGTTTGGATTTTTATTTTGAAAACTCATTTCATGTGAAAGGATACAATCAATAAAATTATTACTTAGCGATTTAGGCCACGAACCCACGTCAACGTATTTTTTAAACTCAAACCCAACATTTTGTAAACACTTTTCGGTCAAGGCATTACTGATGTCCTCTGTCTGAACAATATATTTTTTAGAAGGCTGCTGGTCATCGTATATTTTACTCATTAATATTTGCTTGTTGTGTTTCTCCGTTTTCTTTGGCTAAGTTCCTTTCACTTCAGTGGCTAACATACACCCCTGCAACCCCACATTGTGGGGGCTCCGAGGTTCTAGGAGGCCCTAAGCCTATGTTTATGCTATGGTTTTTCAATCCTCTGTAAGATCCGGTTTGGTGTCCAAAACATGATTGCACCTATTACACAAAAATAAATTATAGTTTGAAAAAAACTAAAAAACACGCTTTTATACTGAATCGAACTAAAAAGTAAAAAAATAATTCTTAATAAAGAATAAAATGAGTAATGAGAAAATGAATGCCATTGTGATAAAAGCGTGGGGTGCTTTGTACTACATTTTTACACTAATTCAGCATTTCGGAATAGAAGTTAGAAATTATAACAATTGATGCATTTATAGAACACCCCACGCTTTTACCCCAATGACATTCATTTTCTCGTTAATCATTTTATTCTTTATTAAGAATTATTTTTTTACTTTTTAGTTCAATTCAGTATAAAAGCGTGTTTTTTAGTTTTTTTCAAACTATAATTTATTTTTCATTTTTTAGTTCGAATTACAATAAAAGCGTGTTTTTTTTAAACTATCATTTATTCATTGTAGAATTTATCCTTGAGTTTGATATATGAATGAGTGAGTGAGTGAATATTAACGTCGCTCTGTCTTAGCAACACGAGGGCTTTTGTCGACGGTCCACGTAATTTTGAACCACGGTCAAGTGACGCGGACGACACCTGAGCTGGCATCCCCCTCTCCTAACTACCACACCACACCAACGGGAGGACGTTTGAGCTCTCGACAGATTTAACGTGCATCGCTCACCTACACGGCGGGTCTTTAGTAGTACTAGGATCGAACTCATGACACGCTAGCCATGATCCGATGCCTAGACCACTTGGCTACCGCAGCCACCGTTTGATATTTGATACTGGAATTACGTGGCTGTGGAATTAGTCTTGCTCTTCAATGGATATTAATTAACGGGTCTGAAGTGTATTTATTCTCTCCGTTTACGAGGCCTCGGATGAGTCCCGTATCGTTATATTAGATTTCGTCGTTGAATAGGTCAAACAAATAAAAATGTGTTAAGAAGGAAAAATTCGAATTTAAAAAAAATTTAATGTACCATGTTTTTATAACGCACTAAAAATTATAAAATTCCTCCTTTTCGTTTTCTTTTTTCACATTTTCATGCATTGTCATCCGCTTCTGAGCTATGGTCCAAATTTCAAGTCTCTAGCTCCTCGGAAAGTCCCACATTTTAAAATCAATTATAAAATTCCACCCGGGCAGACATTAAAGAAAGCGAGTTAATAAAAGCATGGTAATATTAAGTGTCAATCCTTTTTTCACCTTTTAAACGTGTTCCTTTCATGTTAATTCGTATCATCACTTCTCAATGTATTGCTTTATAAAAATAAAAAAATATTTAGCAGTTAGAACGTAAAGTATTTTTTTTTTCACATGCAGGAGCATTTTTTTTTATTTTCATTTTCAGAAAAATGTTTATATTATGGTAAAAAATTGCTAACACCCACCCACTCTCCACTTTCTCAGATATAGAACACTTTTTTTGTTTGTTTTATTTCTATTAACCGCAAGTGTATTTTATACATGCATATAATTAGCTTTAAATTCAAAACACTCGCTTCTGGGTTACACCTTATTCTTTTAGTCGCTAAATCTGAAATTAGTCGCCAATTCTGGAAATAATGTATGAAATTAGTCGCCATATCTGAAAATGGTATATGGAGCTAGTCGCCGAATTTAAAAATGATATATACAATAAGTCGCCAAATCTGATTATCCTTATTCCTGATGAGGACAATGGAACAAAATTATGAAATTATTGTATTGTCATCGGTCCTTGAGAAGCGTGCAAAATTTCGAATGAATCTGAGCTTTTTAAGTGGGTGAAAATTGAGTTCCAAGATTCCGTTACATGCAAGTGAAACTTATAAAAGCGTGTTAATTAATAAATGACCACAGAAAAAGTGTCACTACTTTTTTATAAGTGCTCGATGCTCATCGGCACCGTCCTATGATAGAGCCTCTGTCTATTAATTATAACTTTCCCTGTATTCGGTGGTAAGGCGGAAGAACAAGAGTAAATTGTGCTCTTGCTCTCGAAAATAAAAATAAATTTGGTATGGTATTTCGGGTATTTTATTTTTGAAATGTATTTTTTTACTGGTTTATTATTTTATTACTATTTTGATTGTAAGCTTCTTTATCTGTTTATCTTCAACGGGGAACGGGGGCCCCTAGAACTCGGGGGGGGGGCCTTGGCTGCAGCCCATTAAACCCATACGTAGATCCGGCCCTAAAAAAAAAATCCTGATCGAAATCCGTAATGCTTTGCGTCAGGTGTGCTGTGAGTAAGCATTGAACTGTAGTGCAGTTTCTTGTTGGAGAGCTCCATCTGCATCATGACCCGAAAAATTTTCTCAAGTCTGTCGTAAGTCAAGCAATTGATTTTATCTACGATTACTGTGGCTTAATAATTACGGTAAGAGTTCCATGTGGATATTGCGCATTACAGGGCTATACTCTCATATTTTCTTTCAAAAAACTGAACAGACACAAAACCAGATCTCGATTGCTCTTGGCTGAGTCGCTTATTCTTCATGACAGTGCTTGGTCGCGCATTATCTTTGTTGTAACGGCTGCTACGATACGGTTGGGAAGGTGTTACCTCATGCACCTTTCAATTCTAACATTCTACCAGACTTTGTCTTACTCCCAAAATACAAAGAACCTATATGAGGAGATAGTTTTTCACCTCTGATTAAACTTTCTGCCACCGTTGCGAAAATCATTCAACGAATGAAATAATAGATTAATATAAAAAAGATGGTGTATTAGATGGAATTAAGCTTCCAAGTCGTTGGAACTCTTGCCATTGTAATAAAGCGAGACTACACTGAGAATTTGTTAAAATAAATATTGCCAACCAAATAAGCACGTATTTTTTTTAAGTTAATACATTATTTTTAAAGAGACTCTCGTAACTAGGTAAATAAAATGAAGAAAATCTCCAACAAGATCTCGATAAAAACAAAGTTTCATTCATAAAATAGATTGGTATCTTTAAAAATGAATCTGTCCATTTGATGTAGCAGCATGTGAATGCCCTACTGTCGTGGACTGCATTTTCCAAAGAAATCTGAAATTACGAGGTCCGTTGCCAAAAACCCTCAAATAGCTGAATAGGGCGACGTTTATGTTTACTCGCTCATTCATCTAAAAAAAAATCCATATTTGTGTGAATGCATGGTTTTAATTAACTGTCGTTGTAATAAAGTCAACTAAATTTCTTTGAGGGACGTTTTATGTTTCTGCAAAGAAAGTGTTGTTTAGGAAAGTTCGGATCTTGAGATTTGCTGAAAATAAACACGTAAATTAGCTGAGAAATTTTAAAGGTAAACTATGAACAAAGGGTCTAGAGACCTATTGTACTTGGAGTGAAACTGATATACTGATTACTAAATACAAATATGTGGAGGTTTTGATTTCTCAATATTGATAATGAGATCAAACCTTCGGTACGATACCAAACCAAAATTAGTGGAAAATGAGAATCGAAGTATAAAAATAGCACCATTGGTCAATGATCGCAGTGGAGTCTGATTGAACAACTACGATCGCTTCCTCTGACCTCCAAGATCATGTGTGTGAGGCGCGGTAAATGACTCTGATACAGATTTCCAAAACTTCCTTTGTCACGCCTGAATGGTAGAACGCTGTGACCGAAGCATCCCGAAAAGTGTGTGGTGTGGAAGAAAGAGATGGCATCATAAGGGCAACTGTAAAGATCAATTATGCACAAAACTTGACTTTAAAAAATGTTTGTATAAAAATAAATGTATAATTTTATAAACTAATCTTGATAATAGGTCCTTGTATAGTTAAACATACTTTTCATTTCGAATGTTTAATATTTATTAAGTTTTTTTTCATTAAAGGGAAAAAGTAAATCATATTAAAATTACGAAATATTACTTTTTTTTAAAAATGAACTATTTGCGCGAACAATAAAGGTTTTGAATTTGCCGAATCTCATTTTTTTCCTCCTTTTTTATACCCTAAACTTCACATTTAGAATAATGTTTCGTCATTGGTAAGTTAAATAATTACGAAAAATTGACAGGAATAGCAAAATTTCATCCTTTTTTTAAACTGCGGTACGATGCACTAGTCGAAGATATTTTTTATGCCCTTTTATTTACCTGAGCTAAAGGCAATTTTTTTAGAGTATAGCGATCGTAGAAGTATCTTCGCCTCACCCTGGTCTTTGTTAAGGGACAATTGTTTTACAATGACATTTTCTCTTTACATTTTGGCATAATTTAAATAAATTACTGTTCTCCATATTATAATATATGATATTTTAACCTTAAAATTTTGTTTTGCTCATACTCTTTCCTGTGGAGCTCAAATTTTTTCGTGACATGTGTAAACAATTTCATTTAAACACTGTGTTTAAGAGAATATGATAATTGTTTGGGGTCCCACGTCGACGGCCTCGTACACTCAAGTCATTGATTTATAAAAAAAAGGTAAAAATGTTCACACATTTCCTTAAAATACTTTATTATATAGAAAATGGCTTCACCAGTATTGTAGATAACTTCGGTAAGTATGAAAAAAAATGCTCAAATTTGAATATGCTACAAAGGATAATTGAGACATGAAAAATCTTGTGTTTGAACTGCTAGTTTGAAATTTTTTGAATTTTAACTGCTAAGTTATTGTTTTGCTGCGGTCTCCACCAAATGACCCATTTACTGTTAGGGAACTAGTGACGCCTCAACGGTCATGGAGTTTCGCGTGCGAAGATATCCAAGTCCGGACACTACGACGCTTATGTTCTAAGGCGAGTCAACCTTTGACCTCTCTTGATCCAGCCGACAGTGAGGTAGCCGGCGCAGTTCCCACTCCAATCTCCGGCTTCAAAGTACACCGCACGAGGGTTTCCAAGGATTAATGATCGAATAGTAATCCCTATTACTTCCAAACAGAAGTGATTCTGCATCACGTGAGACTTGGAAGGAAGTGATGTATTCTATCTTTAAAGAGACTCGAAACGCTTAGGAGCTTCACAGAAGCTAGAGACATTTCTATAACTTCAACACTCTACGACGCCCCTGCACAATCCAATGGACTCTCTGCGATTGACTTTCAGGCTTACTGTGACCTATCTAGGCCCACACCTACGAGCATCCCAATGTCGTCCGAATGCAGCCTTTCTCAGGAGTGATCCGTCCTTAACAGCAAGCGACCTGAACAGCGTTGCACCTTACCAGCACCATAGCAATGGTAACTTGCTTCGCAGCAGTTTATTTTCCATCCATACTTGGTAAAACATCCTACCGAAAGACTGTTTAACCAGAATATAATCTGATATTTATTTTGTGGTGGCTATCCAAAACTGCACGCAAACTTTAATTTTGCATGAAACACTATAACATATAATTAGAATTGCATAAAGTTTAGATGTATTTTTAGAGCGCATTTTTCACGTAGTGGAACAAAAGCGCTATTAGGACGCAAATTTCGTCTTCGTTCCATATTTTGTCGTACCTTTTTCTCAGCCAATAAGCAACCAATTGACCTCGGGTTTTCGGCATTTGGTCGCATTTGTGCCCTAGATGAGCCGAATCATATTTAAATTTTCCCATAGTTTTCCCGAATTTTCCTACAAATTTTCCTGAATTTCGGTAGTTTATAACAAAATTTTCTCAAATTTTACCTAGTAAATTTATTGTTTGCAAAAAGTTTTTTTAAAAAAATCTACCTGCATTTTGGAGGAAATCTTCACAAAAAAAGTTCAGAAAACAAGTATAAAAGGCTCTGATTTTACTTTTTTAATTTAATTCTTTTTTTAAACATGATAAGATATACAAGGTGTCCAGCCTTAATGTGACCCAATAGCTAATTCCTGAACCGTTCGGTTTAGATATGCGCTTCCAATTTGAAAAATGTTTTAAAACAGGTAAGGGATGTTTTTACGTGTTTTTCGAACCAAAAAACCCATTTAGAAAATTACAAAAATTAATTTTTTATACAGTCCCAAGGTCTTATCTATATATATAAAGGAGAAAAGCGACTCACTCACTGACTGACTGATTAATCACGAAATCTCTGGAACTATTCAACCTACAGACTTGAAATTTGGTAGACATGTTCCTTTGATAGAGTAGATATCAGCTAAGAAAGGATTTTCCGAAATTCGAAACGCAAGGGGCGTTACGGGGGGTTAAGGGCTTTAATAATAATTGTTTCCATGTTTAAACTACTTGATGTACAATCTTGAAATTGGGTAAGCGGATTCCTTTCAGAGAGTAGAGATCCGCTACAAAATGAGTTTGCTGAAAATCGACCCCCAAGTGGCGTTGCAGGGGCTTAGGGGCGTTATAGATAATTATTTCCATTTTTAAACTATTTGACGCACTGTCTTTAAATTTGATATATAGATTCCTTTCGTAGAATAATGATCAGTTACAAAACGGGTTTTGTGAAAACAGACTTCTAAGTGGCGTTGCGGGGGATTAAGGGGCGTAATAGATAAATATATCCTTTTTTAAACTACTTCACCTACCTGCTTGAAAATTGGTAGGTAAGTTTCTTTCCTGGAGTAAATATCCGCTACAAAATGGGTTTGGGAAAATTGACCCCCAAGGGGTGTTGCGGGGGCGGGGGGTTTAAGATGCGTTATAAATTCCTATTTTTAAGTTATTAGACGTACAGTCTTGAAACTTTGTAAGCAGATTCCTCTCATAGGGTAGAGATACGCTAAAAATGGGTTTCGTGAAAATTGCCCCCAAGTGGCGTTGAGGGGACTTAAGGGGCGTTATAGATAATTATTTCCATTTTTAAACTATTAGACGCACAGTCTTTATATTTGATAAAGAGATTTCTTTCATAGAGTAGAGATTAGCTATAAGAAGGTTTTGTGAAAACAGACCTCTAAGGGGCGTTGCAGAAAGAATAAGTGGCGTAAGAGATAAATATTTTCGTTTTTAAACTATTTGACCTACCTGCTTGAAAATTGGTAGGAATGTTTCTTTCATGGAGTAAATATCCGCTACAAAACGGGTTTGGAGAAAATTGACCCCCAAGGGGTGTTGCGGGGGGTTAAGGGCAGATATAAATAATTATTTCTTTTTTTAAACTATTAGACTCATAGTCTTGAAATTTGGTTAGCAGATTCCTCTCATAGGATAGAAATACACTGCAAAATGTGTTTTGTGAAAATCGACCCCTAGGTGGTGTTGCGGGGGTTCAAGGGGCGTTATTGATAATTTTTTTGCATTTTTAATTAATTGGACGCACAGTCTTCAAATTTTGCTAAGCAGATTCCTTTCATAGAGTGCAATTCCCCTACAAAATGGGTTTTGTGAAAACAGACCCAGAAGTGGCGTTGCGGGGGCTCAAGTGGCGTTATAGACAATTATCCCCATTTTTAAACTGTTAGACCTACAGTCTTGAAATTTGATAAGCAGATTCCTTTCGTAAAGTAGAGAACCGCTACAAAATGGGTTTCGCGAATATCAACTACTAAGTTTAATTTCGGGAGATTAAGAGGCGTAATCGATAAATATTTCCATTTTTAAACTACTTGATCATCCTGCTTGAAAATTGGTAGGCATGTTCCTCTCATGAAATAGAGTTCCTCTAACAAAGAGTAAAATGAAAATTGACCCCCAAAGATGTTTGCGAGGGGTCAAGAGGAGTTACAGAAAAAAATTCCTGTTTTTAATTGTTAGACCCATATACTTGAAATTTGTTAAGCATGTTTCTTTTGTTGAATAGGGAACCACTAAGAATAAATTTTAAGCAAATCAAGTTCTGGGGGGGGGTTGCAGGGGGTTACTGGGACATATTGACAAAAAAAATTACTTTTTTCGAGCTACAAGGACTATAATAATGAAATTTGGTTTGCATTTTTCTTTTGTTGAATTGAAATCCGCTAAGAGCAGTAATTTTGGAAAACGGCTCTCAACGGGATTACGGGGATATTTATAGTAAAACTTTTGCTTTTTTCTGTTAGATTTAGACTTGAAATTTGGCTTGCATGTTCAATTTACGGAGTAGAGATCCACCGAAAATTGGTTTTGCGGGAATCCACTTGGTTTTTGAGTTACGAAAGAGCAAACATCATCTATGCTTCAATTTTAGAGATTTTTAGAAAATAAAAATTAGATGAGTTCTGCCCTTTTTTTTTATCAACAGGTGACAGTTACAGGTATAAGTATATTTTTCAATTCAATCGAATTCTTAATGCTAGGACTTAGATATCAATAATTTATACATATATATAAGCAGTAAAAATTTATAAAACATCATGAAATACCCAGCGAAGCAGGCGGATAACAGCTAGTTACTTATATTTAGAAAAAGATGCAGTACACAAAAACAAAGTAAACACAAAAAAATTCATTTTATTACGATAAAAACTGGCCGAGTTATGGAACTTTGAAAATCATACTTTATATGCATTTTCTCGGCTATTTTCAAGAAACTAGTAAGGGGCCGTCTCCAAAGTGAAATTAGTTGAAACTCTGCTAGGAAACTTTCGCTTTTATGTAAATCGTTTTTAAATTTAAAAGCATACGTTAATAATAAAATAATGGAGTACTTAAGAAATAAAATTTATTCTGTGTACGTGCAAAACGTTGAAAAAATAAAATATTTTGGACGAAGAAAACATTTCAAAAGGAGTTCCAAAAAATAGACTTATATGCCACGGCTTCAGTCTGATTTGCTGCGTTTTTGCTGATCATGACGAACGTTAAAAATCTGTTGCGTTGTCGCTTGCAATTACATACAGTCGTATTCTATTATTACGAATTCTAGTGCGGGAGAACGAGATGTATACAAATGAAGAATACTGCGAAATTGTACTGTTTTATGGGCAGTGTAATCGAAATAAGAGAGAGGCGGCAAGACTTTATGCCATTAAATATCCCACTCGAAGACATTCACCTTATTGTACAATTGCCCGTGCTGTTCAACGCTTGCATAAAACTGGGAGTTGTCATAGACGTATTCCCCTGTCTCGTGCCTTCACCATTATTTAAGATTATTTGGTCATTCTGATATAATAAAGCCCCTGATTCATGATTGGTGCATCATTCCACATTATGCTATAATTTGAACGTCAAATCCTGTGTTAATTTGCTGCTATTTGTTAAAACAAGCTGTTTTAATCTTTTCGGTACAAGTTGTATTTCTTTAATTTAACTTTTATTGTTTGCCATAAAGCAATACAAATTATCAATTTTTGATGTTTACTACGATGTTTCAATATTACTATGATGTTTTTCTTTTGCTCTTTCTGTAGATAGTGAATTACTGTGGTTTAAACTCAATTTACATACGACCCCCTTTTCTGAGAAACTCCGATGCTTCAAATTTATGTAGGCATAACTCGGCCAGTTTTTATCGTAACAAAATGAAACTTTTTGTGTTTACTTTGTTTTTGTGTACTGCATCGTTTCCTAAATACAAGTGATAGGACCGGGGAACCGTATAAAAATTTAATTTTTGTAATTTTTTTGTAAACGGGTCTTTTGGTTCGAAAAGCACGTAAAAATATTCCTTACCTCTTTTAAAACATTTTTTAAATTGGAAGTGCATATCTAAACCGAACGGTTCGGGAATTAGCTATTGGGTCACATTAAGGCTGGACACCCTGCATAGTGTGAAGCGAAAATAATTTTTTTAAAACTAAAAGTGATAAGATATATAGTGTAAAGTGAAAATAGTTTTTTTCAACTAAAAGTGTGAAATTTTTTTTTGAAAACTAAAAGTGAGAAAAGTTTTAAAAAGTTCATTAGTTGCATTATTGTAAAATACATGTGAAAAACGCGCTAAAATTACTTGGCTATGCCAATGATTGATGTCTTGTTTTTTTCTTTTCGTGTTGAAGGTGGAAAGATTAAAAAAAAAAACAGAATTATTTGTTAAAGATTGTGAATCATATCAAAAACAATATATATATACAATGCAAAAAATGTATTGAGAACGCTTAAGTTTTCAAATAGAATATGTGCCTTTTAGTTAAGAAATGGAACTTTTTTGTTTGAAGTCTTTCGAAACCGGAATAATGAAGTGTGGCATACAGGTTTTATGTACAGTGGTGGCAAAAAGTCCTGAACACACTCATTTTTCAGCGTAATTTTTGTGTTTTACTTCATTTTTCGTCGAGAAATTATCGCACTATCTTAAATATTGTTATTGATTTTAATGTATTTTTTATGCTGATTTCAATTCTACTACTAGTTTCTTAATGACTAAAATATTTTTTGTAGTAAAGCTGTCTGAACACAATGTGATATGTGCAGAATAAAACAATATAGTATAACATAATATGCAAAGAAAAATTGACAAATACGGTATATTTAATTAGCATTTTGAAAATTACATTGTTGTCACATGTTAGAAAATCAATATTTTATGGGCCAGCCGTTTGCTTGAATTACGGCTCTATATCTTTTTGGCATGGAATGCACCAATTTCAAAAGAAGATCTTTCGTGACAATATGGTTGAAGGAAGATATTAAAGCTTCAATTAATTCACGTTTGTTTGAAGGTTTTTTCTTTGAAATTTCATAACCAATTTTAATCCATAAGTTCTCTATCGGATTAAGGTCGGGTAACTGTCCTGGCCAGTTCATTCTATTCACAGTATGGTCTTTCAACCATTTCTGGACTACCTTTGCACGATGACAAGGGGCGTTATCGTCCTGAAAAATCCATGACTGATTCCCAAAAAGATCTCTCGCAGTTGGTAGCAATTTATTTTGCAGTATTTCAATGTAATCCATGGCTTTCACTGTTCCGCTAACGAAGTGAAGTCTTCCAACACCATGAGAAGACATACAACCCCATACCATCACTTTTGTCGGGTACTTTACTGTGGGCTTCAGACACTGAGGGCTGAATTCCTCATGAGTGCGTCGTCTTTCATAGGCACTACTTTGGTTGCCAGAAATACAAAACTGACTCTCGTCACTAAATATCACCTTTTCCCAGTCTTTATAGTCCATAATGAATGTTCCCTTGCCCACGTCAATCGCCTCTTACGTTGAAATTCAGTCAGTAATGGTTTTGGGCGCGCTTAACAGCCTCGTAACCCAATTTCCAGCAGTCTTCCTCTAACAGTTCTTGGGTACACACTCACATTTGATGTCAAAGTCCATTGTTTCAAAATTTGCGAGGAATTAAGCTTTCTGTTTGAAAGTGAAATTCTGTGCAATAACCTGTCTTCACGTAAAGATGTTTTTCTTGGTCGTCCTGATCGCCCCCTGTCCGCAATAAAATTTGTTTCAGAAAATCTTTTCAAAGTTCTCACAACAGTAGAAAGACCACATAGTACTTTAGCAGCAATTTGGCGCATAGAATAACCTTCTTCCTTCAAATGTATTATTTTCTACCTTTTATTCTCAGGCAGATATAAAAATTTAGCCATAATTCCAATATTTTCCACAAACGCTCTTCAAATTGCTTTCAATACACTATTTTCCAAAAGCACACACACACAACTTTATTCAAAACAATAAACCACGTTTCACCTTTTTCTTTCAACCCTTTATTGCTACTGCTCTCTGATTGGTTGAAATAACGGAGCATTTCATTGGTGGAAAACACACTCACTCATTCTTAGTGACCTTGCGCTTTCTTGTCAAGGTTTTTTCAACATATCAATGAAACTATTTACTTTAGATGAAATCTACAAACAGATTTGAAATCAGCATGAAAAAAATACATTAAAATCAATAACAATATTTAAGATAGTGCGATAATTTCACAACGAAAAATGAAGTCAAACACAAAAGTTATGCTAAAAAATGAGTGTGTTCAGGACTTTTTGCCACCACTGTATATATAAAATGTACAGAATAAATTTTAAAAAAAATTAAAAACGAGAAATTATGTATTTTTTGATGTATTATTGTGTAGGAAAGGTTTAAATATATATTTTTTGAAAATGAAACGAGGGGAGGGGGATGGCCGATAATTTCTAATGGTTCTAGTTTTGGGTTTCATTTGTTAAAATATGAAATCATAATAAACAGACAGCTCTTAGCCTTTTCCTCCCCCTAAAATTAAATGAAATTAATAGATTATTTTGAGTTATTTGTATTCAAAAATAGGATTACCCAACCGTGTAGAAGGGGCCGATGCTTGTTAAATCTGTCTAGGCTCAATGTCCTCCCGTTTGTGCAGTGCGGTAGTTAGAAGAGGGAGGTACCAGTTCAGGGGTCGTCCTCGTCACTTGATCGTGGTTCAAAATAACAGGGTCCGTCTCCAATAGTCCTCGTGTTGCTTTATAGTGCGACGTTAATATAACTCACTCAAAAGTAATAATACGGATTGATGTTCATATTCCTTCTTGCGTTTGGCACAACTACGTCATGATCTTCTATTTCCGGTTTTCAGAGAAAAGTTGGCTATGAACCAAGCTTTCTACTCTTAGGTCAGAGATTCTATTTTCCATCAGGCTTCTTAACGTTTGGAGTTATTTAAATTCACCTACAGCGTTAATTTTAAAAAACAGGTTTAAAATTTAAAGTATATTCAAAGATAATATATCCTATTTGTGCAATAAATTTCCTCAAATTAATTTTTGATACATTTTTACTAAAAAATTTTGAGGGCTTAAATCTGTTACTTCATGAATATCGCTCTGCAAGATTGATACGTGGAATGATGCAGTTTTAAAGGAAGTATGATTTTGTTTGTTATTCCATAATGATTGCATGCAGATTTCTATTATTAAAAGAGAAAAAAAATAATTGCTGGAAGGTGTGTCAAACATGAATTTGAGAATAGCTCTGAGCTTATAGAAAGAAATTTTTTTAAAAAAGCATGTCATTCTGTGTTAAATATTCTTTTGATGCCGACATTGTATAAACCAGTCAGAACTTAGAAAATTTTCAAAATAGAGTTCAAAAGTAAACGTATATTAAAAAAATGAACTTGACGCGTTTGACATGAGCAAAACAATATGTATTGTATTATGCCATAAGCAAAAGATTTGTTGCCAGAAACCCGTTATTTTTAACCCTGATGTTCATCTTCCGACAGGCAGTAGGTAAGTGAGATATTACTAAAATTATCTACACTGCTGACCACACAAAATACAACACCCTGAAGGAAGCATGCAAACCATGTGAAATATACGTCATGCATTGGCGGTGTTTAAATATGCAAATCATTAGCATTATAGTGCAGACGCACATCACAGGCGGCCATAGCACCACCCGCAAGCGCTATATAAGGAAAGAATAGATTAGCAATTTGAAGCACGATTTTTTTTTTTTTTTTTTTTTTTTTTGCGTAAGCTGTTTACCTATGCCTCGTGCAAGACATCGAGCGTCTTTTGGCCAAGTTTCTGAATTCGACCGAAGACGAATAGTAGCCCCCCCCCCCTATAGGAGTTGTGGGTTATTCTTCAGAGAAATCGGTCAACGTGTTGGACAAAACCAAGCAACTGTGATGCGGATCTGTCATCGCTGGATACAGGAGGAAACGACGGGGCCAATCGCACCCACCTCGTTGCACCACTGCCCGTGATGACAGGCGGGTTGTGCGCATGGCAGGGATGGATCGCTTAGCCACATCTCGAACTACAGCACAGTAGATTCAGTCTGTTGCACATCATTCAGTGTTCACTTCTACTATTCGACACCGTTAGCAGAAGAATGGAATGTCCGCAAGGCGTCCATTGCATCGTTTACCCTTGACTGGAAACCACTGGCATTTGCACCGCCAATGGTGCGATGAATGGTGGACATGGACTACCGAATGGAGCGACATTGTGTTTTCTGACGAATCCCACTTCTGCCTGCAACTTCACGATGGTTGGATTTGAGTTTGGATACACCATGGTGATAGGGTGCCGAACTATTGCCTTATGCATCGCCACACTGGTCCTGCACCCGGTATCATGGTTTGAGGCGGTATTGGATTTCACTGCCACACCCCTCTAGTACGCATTGCCGGTACACTGAACAGCCAGCGCTACATCTCTCAGGTGTTTGAGCCCGTGGTCCTCCCATATATTTAGCTCTTGCTATCAGCTATATTCCAACATTATATTGCACGACCACACGTGTTCAAGAGTTTTTAACTATCAGATTGAATTGCTTTCTTAGCCTGCTTGTTCTGATCTATTGCCCCCCTCAGGGGGCTCACCTTGAGTACGGGTGTCACAATCTCGAGGTGCCCTAGTGATCTTTTCCTTTTCCCACGGGGTTTACTGTCTTTGGTAAACACGGGCTTCACGAACCCGGGGTACCCTAGTGATCCTTCTCTATTTTCGACCCTCTTTCTTGTCATTCAATTAATTCTTTCTTTCTCTTCCCGTCTAGACCACAGATATTAAAACAAATGTTTGGCGCAGTGTGGCCGAAATCGGCTCTTGCGCCAATAAACCCCAAAATCACTCAATCATTCACTGATCTATTGCCAATCGAAAACGTGTGGTCCTTGCTTGCACAGCGACTAGCCCGGGATGCACCACCCGCTGCTACACCAGATACACTTTGGCAATATGTGGAAGCCGCATGGACTGCTGTACCCCTAGGATACATTCACAGCTTCTTTGATTCTATGCCTAGGCGTGGGGGCAGCGGTTATAGCCAACAATGGCAGCTACACTAACTACTGATTTTGTCATCATCCACGCATCACAATAGGCTGTAATTTCAATCGTTGGATCTTTGTACAACATATTACCTGCCAAATAAATTTCGCTGTGATATCTCTGGTCCTTCTTGGTGTTGCATTTTGTTTGGCGATCAGTTTCTCTTATAATGTAATATTTGCAAATTGTAACAAAATGAAAAACTGGGAAAATTCACGACGTCCTTTTAGCCTAATTTTGACAAGAAAAACTGAGAAATTATGGTTCTTGTTTTAATAAAGTATATGCTGTCAACTTGTAATTGCAAATTGTCCTCATTAAATTTAGTAAGTAAATCTGTTAAATAAGTAAAATTTGGTTTCCACTTGATTGTTTCTTTTAAAATTAATGTCACGATCTGGTTTAATTTTTTTATTGAGAACATTTATAAATCCCGTGCACACCACAAAGTATCACACCGGGGCTTATATCACAAAGGAAAGAAGGATTACGATACAAACATTCATGTCTTCTCCGGGATTCGAACCCAGACCCTACGGCATCGCAGTCAGCGTTACTAACCACTGTACCGGGAGAACAACTATCGTAGACCCCAATTCACCCCTCAAAGACCCCTAATTTTTTTCACTGACGTGGTCCCCTTGCAAGTCATTATAGACCCCCAGGGGTCTGGTATATGTGTGTGAGTATAATTATATTAACATTTATACTCACACACAGACAGCTCTGGGTATAAGCTCGCATGCGCTGGCGCCCGAGTGGATCTAAGTTCGGTCAAGACAGCCAATATAGAATACATTCTTCCTTCGCTTTTGCTGTTTCTCTCTCTTTCCCTCATTTCTCTTTGCCAACTTCTTGTAAATTTTAATATTGTATACTGAAGACGTTATATCAGTGATTCCTAAAGTGGTCTATATCAATCCCCAAGGGTGTCCATGACAGCCTGCAAGGCGTTCACGTCAGCAAAGCAATGATTTGGGGGTCCAAAAGGTGTGAATGGAGGTTTATGATAGTGACGCTCATTAAACCTGATTGCACCTTTAATTTTTTAAACAAAAGGTTAATCTATTGAAAACCAGATTTTACCAATTTAACTGATTTATTTATTAAATTTAATGAGGTTAATTTTCAGTTACAAGGTGACAGCATACATTTTTATTAAAACAAGGACCATCATTTCAGTGTTTCTTGTCAGAATTAAGCTTAAGTAGAACAATATTGGACATCTCGCGAATTCCCCCCCCCCCCCCCAGTTTCTCAATTGGCCACAGACAATCTGCCAGAAAAAATGACGTTTTAACCTATGTTCAACATTTAAATGCCCTTTATTTAGATTTTAAAACTAGGTTTGAGAATGCTTTGACTATGGTTATTACCACAGTAGGCAATTAATTGATATAGTCACATTGGAAAAAAAAGTCATATTACAAGAGAACTGCTCGAAATGGGCACAGGGTGAGTGAGTGATTTTGGGGTTTATTGGCGCAAGAGCCGATTTCGGCTATACTGCGCCAAACATTTGTTTTAATATCTGTGGTCTAGACGGGAAGAGAGAAAGAAAGAATGAATTGAATGACAAGAAAAGAGGGTCGAAAATAGAGAAGGATCACTAGGGTACCCCGGGTTCGAAATGGGCACAGGAACAGAGATCTTAAAGTAAACTTTAGAAACGGATGCCAGCAATTTTGACTAAAAAAGATATACGTGTTATTTATATCGAATTATAGAGTACTGTGAGGAAGTTTTTATTTGCTTTTCCTAGTGAAGATTAGTTTCAGCGCGGTTTTTGTCAATTTCCAAAATAAAAAAGAAAGACTGGACACTTCTAATCGAGGAGATTTAGGTTTAAACCTGACAAGATTGAATGATGAAAATTTGTTATTGAAGCACCAAATTCGTCTCTTCCATTATAAACATTTCCTTGTTGATCAGTTATTTTATGTATTAATTAAGTTATATAATTTAAGTAACATGCGTTTCTTAAGTTTTGAACTCTATACTTCACTAATGTTAGAAATTTAAACCTTTTAAAGTAAGTAGCTCTATACTACTGTAAAAAAAAATATTTAAGTTGATAAATTTATAAAAGTTCAATATTTGTGGTAAGCATATGGCTACCCCAAACCGAAAAACATGCAAGGGGTTTATGAGACAAAAAAGTTTGGGAACCTCTGCGTTATACCATTGTCAGTTGTCACCCAATCTTTGCACCTAGGGTAACTGGTTGATGGTGCGACACCACAAGGTCCCATAATGTGCTGCTGGACCCAACTCAGATGAAATATAAAAAATTATTATTTATTTATTTGCTAGCTTAGCAACGCTGTTACCAAAAGTTAAGCAATAAATTGATAAGTCGGCTAGAAAAGTAATTCGAAATTCTCGAAATTTAAATATGTTGCAAATAAAAGTGACATTGAGTAGCATTATATGCAAATAAATGGCGCTGTCATCACTTTTTGTAAAAATGGTATGATTTAGAATCAGTTGTTTATAGGAGAGAATAAACGGTGTGGCATATTTAACGATATCGAGATAGCCAAATATAGAAATTGTGCTCTCAAATGTGACATTTGTCTAAAGAACTGCGCTGTAGAGTTTGATTAGGACAACGATGATCTAACGTACAAAAAAAAAGAAGATGGCTATACATGTTTACCATTCCGTGATATGTCAGTTGTGTAACCATTTTCTAATGATTGATTGAACTTCACTAAGATCTACCGTAGATAGGCAACGAGTTACCACGACTTTAGATGACTGAAACTTGCGACTCAGCTCTCCCCATGACAGGATTGCAACTCTATCTCACTTTAGATCCATTTTTATTTCAGCACATGAAGAACAATATCAGCCATGATAGTACGCTGAAGGTAGTCTGTATGCCAACCGACAAGTATTGTACGTCACGCATACTTCCCGCCACTGAAAGGAGCGTTTCAATTGGGTACGTGTGGCTGCTCTAGCCTAGTGGCCAAGGTAACGGACTCGTGGCTCGCCATGTAGGGGAGCGATGCACGTTAAATCTGTCGAGTGCTCAAACGTCCTCCCGTTGGTGTGGTAGCTAGGAGAGGGGTGCTAGCTCAGGTGTCGTCCTCGTCACTTGACCATGGTTCAAAATGACGAGGTGCGTCACCAAAAGCCCTTGTGTAGCTGAACAGTGCGATGTCGATATTCGCTCACACAATCGGTTGGGTACGTAGTCACGCAAAATGGACTGAAAATCAGTGGAGGTCTGTTCCCTGATAGATCTTGTTTTGCCTGGCGTGTTTACATATGAAAGGAAGCAAACATTCGATATTTTTCGTCTAATATAAGTGGCTGTATATATTTGATGAGGGGCTATGGCCGTGAACTGGTAGGCCGGCGTTACTTCTGACTAGTCGTGGGTTCCAGACTTGGTGCTATTGAAGACCCGTCGTGTAAAGCAACTGAGATATGTGTTAAATCTGTCGAAGCTCTAAGTCCTCATGTTTTCGTGGTGTGGAAGCTTAGAGAGTGCGGGGCTATATATATCTCAGGTGTCATATTTGTCACTTGACCGAAGTGTAAAATTACGAGGCCAAAGGGTGTGATGTTAATGAAAATGAAATCAAACCTGAACTGAACAGCTTTTTTTTAATGAATTATGGAGATCATTATGCATTCAATTCTAGTTGGAACGTAATAAAATTACTTTCTAGACTGATACGGCCACGGTACCCGAATGGTCATGGGTGCGAATTTTGTGAGCGGAGTAAATATAATTGGGCCATCAGTTTGCGTTTTGATGCTACGAAAGACTCGCCGTGTACAGGGGTTAATGCGCGTTGACACGGTATTGCAGTTTGAAGAGTAGGTTGCTAGGTCAGGAGTATCATCATCACTTTTCTGTGGTTCGAGATCCTTCACTCATAGCTCTCTTGTTACTTTGAAGTGAGACGTTCATAAAAGAGAATTCATCAAAATGGTTTTGTTTTTTATTAATGTTTGGAAAGATTAAAAAACTTCAGCATCATAAAGTTAAAATCTTAATTTTAATTGAAATTTCAAGCTGTCCGCTTGTGGATACACATTCTATGGTTTTCCATTTGTTTTGTAGGTCAATGGCGCCTTCAAGGGACAGACTTCACCATCCTTCTATCATCCTTTATTTTCCATTGATTATAATCCTATGTATATAGTACGTAAAATAATTCCAAGCTATAGTAACAATAATTTCAGTTCTGATTTTAAATGAAAAAATAAAATTTTTCTCTTTTTCTTCCCCTTTAAAACCGAACTATAATTCTATAATGATGAGTTTGCTTTGCTGTTTTTATTTTTGAATTATGAGAAAAGTAAATATATATATTGCACTTTCTTGTAATTTACTTAAGTATTTATTAATAATTCATTTTATTAATTAATGCTACTTATTTATTCAGGAATTTATATTTTACTGTTTTTTGTTCCGGACAATCGGATAAAATCAAAAGAATATATTTGGTGGCTTTTTGGAGTATGATACGAAAATGGTATAGATTTCCGACACCCCTTGAAAATTCCTATGTGCGCCACTGATGATGATGTATAATTTTTTAGATCGCCAAAACGTCTGAATATATTTAGTCTAAAATTAAGAGTGGTTCTTTTAAACTGTCCAATTTTCTTTTTTACTTTGAATTTCAATAAAAAACAGCCGATTTATCTAAAATAAATATAGACTTGGTTTTTCATTTTTTTTTCAATTGTTGTCAAAAAAATTGAAATCACAAATCTAAAAATTAATGTGCATTATAAAAACAAAGTATCTGCTAAAATATATCTAGTGTTCCAATCCTTCGCACGATTGAATTTTAAAAAAATTAGTCATGCATACACTTTTCTCAAGTAAATGGATGCCAGTCGATCAACAGATGGCTACAGCATCAAAGAAAAGGGGATGTTTTTAAAAAAAACTACGCTAAAAATAAATTTGATTTTCTTTTGGGGATAGAAATATGTTAATGGGCCCTTCGAAACATCACCGAAGCTTCTTCAATTAATTTGAAGGGATACGACCAATGGTGTGTGGATTTGTGTGTATAAGGTACAATCAAAATAAACATTCAAATTTTTATAAACGATAGCAACCTGGTTTTTAGCTTTTTGGATGCACATTCCTAAAGAGAATTTCACTGCAACAAAGTACACTGGTGTCCAAAAGTTAAGCATAATTGATAATTATGTGAATAAAGAAGGAACTGTGTAAATCAGAATGGCGGGAAACGTGATATGCGAGTGTAAAATGGTTATAAAATAAGGAAGCAAATCAAAAGAATGATAATAATTAATTTTATTATTCAAAGTAGCAGTTTGAAAGAAAACAGCATAGCAAGGATTCACACTTTAAAGAAAAAATGAAAGAAAACATTAAATAAAATACTGATGCTGCAGTTTAATAAGACGTGTGGTCACCTCTGACAGCCAGGCACCCTGCACAGCGATTTACCATACTTGTTATGACATAATGAATGAGTTCTGGGCTCAAACGGTTCCAAGCTTCTTGGAGTTCTGTAACGGAGCTTGGTGGGTGCGAAAGGGCTGCAATTGGTCTCCCAAACATATCCTATACATGCTCGATAGGATTTAAATCATTGGAGTTCGCAGCCCACGACATGCGCTGGATGTTTTCCGTTTCAAGGAAGTCATCAATCAGCACCGCTCAGTGACATGGCGCATTATCATCCATGAATATGGAGTCAGGACCGACAGCACCTCGAAACAAGCGAACATAAGGCTCAAGAACTTCGTCTTTGTATCTTTGAGCAGTCACAGACCCCGTGTCAAAGAAATGGAGGTCTGTGCGGCCGTCCATCATGATGCCTGCCCATACCATTACTCCCCTTGATGGAAAAGGATGTCTTTCCGTTATGTTTCTTGGTTCAAAACATGTTCCACGTTCTCTCCATATCGTTACCCGCCGAGAATCACTACTCAGACTAAACCGGGACTCGTCACTGAACATCACATTGGCCCACTCTCCCACACTCCAATGTTGATATTTCAAACTCCAGTTCAAACGAGCGTGTTTATGCGCAGACGTGAGGGGAATGCAAACTGCTGGTCTTCTGGCATACAGGCCAGCATGATTGAGTCTCCTGTAAACAGTTTGTCTCGAAATTCGTATTCCTGTGGTGACTGTGAGCGCCGAACCCAGTGCTCTGGCAGTACTGCCCCTCTGACGTCACGCACTTATTACCAGATATCGGTCTTGGCGAGGGGTTGTGACTCTTGGTCGACCTGATACTGGTTGTCGGGTAACATCTCCCGTTCTTTGAAACCTCTGCCACAGTCTTGAGATCACAGACTGGTCCACATTCAGAATTCGAGACACTTCGGTTTGTGATCGTGAGGATTCCAGCATTCCAACGATTCTTCCTTTCGTAAACATGTCCAATTTGCGTTTTTGTGCCATCATTCACCTTGTTTGATGGTTAACAACGTTCCTTCGCACAGCAGTTGTACGAAACTTGTCTGAACTGCCTATGCTGCGTGAATCGGTTTCTCCGCGTTCCGACATGTGAGGGTGTTTCGCGCAGGACGTAGTCGACTGGAAAGTTTTGCATAAACCCAATGTTTCTTTTTTACCCAATTAATACCCGCAAGAAATTTGGAATAATTTTACGAATATTTACTCCATGTTTTTCGCATTTTACGATTTATGCTTAACTTTTGGACACCAGTGTATATCATATACTATGCATGTTGATACAAATGCAAGTTACTAAATGTTTAGTATTTACCTATCAAACTGCATTTTTCCCCCTATGGGGCTGTGCATTTTAACAACTAAACCTTTGCAGATACGAGAAGTCCCCAAATATGAGAGCCATTTCATGGTGGCACCGTCTAGTGGCGCCCTCGTTACGAAATTTAGATGCTTAAATTAATTTTTTTTTTAAATTCAAGCTCTTGTCCGATGCTAAATATTGCCGAGAGTACCAGAGCTAAATTGATACTCAAGGGAACTTTTACATGCATGCCTGTGATTTTTGCATCCAGAAAATCTGTCGAAAATCTTCGCTAATACATTGAGGGTTGAACACCTTAAAGGAGTACTACCATTACACAAAGTCTCGTCTCCAAATGAATTTCCTTAGTCGTGCCCTCCCCTTGTGAGATATTTTAAGTTATAATGTCCGTCTTCAATAACTCGTTGAGCTTAAATTGGAACTGGTCACACATTTCGGGCCCTGGTCGCAGAAGATCTACAGGGCCCCTTGGAAATGGCAAATCAAAATTTATAACCAGAAAATATAGTTAAGTCCAGCTTATCCAGTCCCAAGCGCCCTATGGATAAACCGGCACTGTGTGTGACTTTTAACATGATTTTATTTATCCTCTACCAATTAAACTGTTTAAACACTCTAGGAGCAATATATATAGGATAAAATCCTATTTTGAAGCGCCCTTTAGCGATGATTTTTAAATTGCGCCAAGATGGTAACCAGTGAGTGTATATTAACGCCGCACTATAAAGCAACACTAGGACTATTGGTAACGGACCTCGTAATTTTTAACCATGGTCATGTAACGAAGACGATACCTGAGCTGGCAGCCCCTCTCCGAACTACCACACCACATCAACGGAAGGACGTTTGAGCCTCGACAGATTCAACGTTCAGCAGCCCTTTTACACGGCGAGTCTTCAGTAGCACTAGGATCAAACTCCTGACACGTCCTTATGAGTCTCTGACCATAACTACTTGGCTATCGCGACCCCCAAGGTTGTGGCAAAGCAGGATTTTCAAAGTTGCAGTCATTGTAATGTGAAACAAGATGACGCCTTGTCAGAAAATAATTCATCTTATTATTGCTGATATAAAGAAAAACATATGTCATGAAGTATATACAGGGTGTCCAGCCTTAATGTGACTCAATAGCTAATTCCCGAACCGTTCGGTTTAGATATGCACTTCCAATTTAAAAAATGTTTTAAAAAAGGTAAAGCATGTTTTTACATGCCTTTCGAACCAAAAAAACCATTAACAATAAAATTACAAAAATTAAATTTTTATACGTTCCCCAGGTCCTATCACTTGTATTTAGAAAAAGATGTAGTACACAAAAACAAAATAAACACAAAAAGTTTCATTTTATTACGATAAAAACTGACCAAGTTATGCCTACATAAATTTGAAGCATCGGAGTTGCTCAGAAAAGGGGGTCGTATATAAATTGAGTTTAGAGCACAGTAATTCACTATCTACAGAAAGAGCAAAAGAAAAACATCATAGTAATATTGAAACTTGGTAGTAAACATCAAAAATTGATAATTTGTATTGCTTTATGGCAAACAATAAAAGTTAAATTAAAGAAATACAACTTGTACCGAAAAGTTTAAAACAGCTTGTTTTAACAAATAGCAGCAAATTAACACAGGATTTGACGTTCAAATTATAGCATAATGTGGAATGATGCGCCAATCATGAATCAGAGGCTTTATTATATCAGAATGACCAAATTAAATAATGGTGAAGGCACGAGACTGGGGAATACGTCTATGACAACTCCCAGTTTTATACAAGCGTTGAACAGCACGGGCAATTGTACAATAAGGTGAATGTCTTCGAGTGGGATATTTAATGGCATAAAGTCTTGCCGCCTCTCTCTTATTTCGATTACACTGCCCATAAAACAGTACCATTTCGCAGTATTCTTCATTTGTATACATCACGTTCTCCCGTACTAGCCCCTCAGGGGGCTCACCTTCTTTAGGTGAGTACGGGTGTCACAATCCCGAGGTGCCCTAGTGATCTTTTCCTTTAACCAAGGGGTTTACTGTCTTTGGTAAACACGGGATTCACAAACCCGGGGTACCCTAGTGATCCTTCTCTATTTTTGACCCTCTTTCTGTCATTCAATTTTTCCTTTTCTTCTTTTCACGTCTAGATCACAGATTAAAAGATATTAAATGTACTTATTTGAAATTTATATACATTTATTTAATTTGATTACTTATCCTTTATTAATAACATATTTTTGTTTACATTTTAGATTGCGTTAATTTAGTCTTTTTATCTTCAGTTTATATAAATATTTTGCTTATGTTGATTTATTCGTTTTCGACTAACACCGTTGGTTTTCCGACCCGCATGTTTGCCGTGTGCGGCGTCCCGTAAGGAGGAAAATGGTGTCCTGGGGATACCTTTTGCGTACCCTTTGGCCCACGCTTCGCTGTAGACGGGTGGCAGGAGTGAGCCCGCTCCTGTCAATCGGCTGGTGATAAGTCTTTTCGGAGACATTGCTGTAGGGTTAGTGCTGCAGATAAGGGGTGGCGGGTTTACCCGTTGGATCCTCGCCCTGATGCTGTAGCACTATATTCTGGGTGTACTCCAGGTAAGCGCCGTGCCTGACAAATGTCAGTTGACCGGCACACTGCCTCCCTTGTTGGACTCCGTGGTGGGTGGAGCCACGCCAGAATGAAGGTTTTTCTACGCTTATGGATCCTATGCAGAATGGCCCGGGTAAAGGCCTTATTTTACCCAACAACCTTAACATTGATGAAATTGCTAGAAATGCTAGATTTTTATTGATATCTTTACAAAACGTAGAAATGTCTAAAAAGTCACCGTTTACTATTCATAAAGCCCTCATTGGAGTAGGTGGTGAACCAAAATCTGTCAAACGCTTAAGGTCCGGGGATCTACTGATAGAAACTGTGTCCGCTTTACAAACTAAATCTTTTCTCGTAGCAAAAACTTTTCTTGATTCATCCGCATCAATAAATCCTCACAAATCCCTTAATACTTCTCGTGGTGTCATTTCTGAACCTGACCTGTTGACCACCCCTGAAGCGGAAATCCTTGAGGGATTCTCCAATCAGGGTGTTATCCAGGTCAGAAGAATCACAATAAAAAAAGATGCAATTATTATTCCAACCAAACACTTAATTTTAACCTTCAATAGCCCAAAACTACCCACATCCGTAAAAGCCGGCTACCTGAACTGTAAAATACGCCCATACATACCGAATCCTCTGCGCTGTTTTAAGTGCCAGAGGTTCGGGCATTCACAAACTTCCTGCCGTGGACAACTTACTTGCTCTAGATGTGCATCTGTTGGACATGCTTCCACAGATTGCATTCTAGAGCTTAAATGTATTAACTGCTCACAGCCCCATTCATCGGATTCTAAATTATGCCCTAAATGGAAAATAGAGAAACAGATACAGGAAATCAAAACAAATAATAATATTTCATATCCAGAAGCACGTAAATTAATAGTTCCACAGTTACCTCAAACTTATGCTCAAGTTGCCAAACCCTCTACTGTAAATAATTCTACACAAACCGATGAAAATATAACAAAAATAAAATGTCCACCTTTAAATTTACTTAAACCAATTTCATCCCTCCCAAAACCAGATATACCAACATCCACTCCTGCTGTTTCCAGATCATCTTCAACCCAAGCACACCTCTTGCCCTCAATCTCTTCAATAGCCACTACAGTATCAGAAACTCAGCCGCCAACTCCTATTTCTAATTCAGTACTTACCACCACCAACCCTATGTTCAGCCCTATGGAAACTTCATCAAACATATCCGCTTCCACATCCAATTCCTGATCTCAACCCCCTTCGGCATCTATAATACAATATTTAAAAAAGAAAAATCCAAAAAAACGAACAAGAAGGAAAAAGTTTCTACAAAAACTAAACGAAACAGCAATACATATAAAAATGGCACCACATATACCGATAAAGAGTTCTCCCGTACAGACTTCCGAAGAAGAAGAAGAAGAAGAGGACATGCTCATATATGATGTCGAAGCAGAAGCGGACGAAGTAATGGAAAAAAAATATTTAACTCCGACCAAGCACCGGAAGGGACGTGATTGAATCACACTTATCGGACTTGGTGGGGTAATCCCCACCAAAAACTTGTTATTAGCAATTTTTACTTAAAATATTTTATATTCGATTTTCTTTTTCTCAACTGTTTTAACCTTATCTGACTTGGTGGGGTGTGCCCCACCAAAATCTGATTGTTATTTATTTTTTTGTGTGAGCTTTTAACAATATTTGAGTATTTTAAATGGATTTTTAATATTTTAACGATTGATTGGCGCAGCTTAGCCGAAATCGGCTCTTGCGCCATTAAACCCTACATTCACTCACTCACTCACTCTCCCGTACTAGAATTCGTAATATTAGAATACGACTGTATGCAATTGCAAGCGACTACACAGCAGATTTTTAACGTTCGTCATGATCAGCAAAAACGCAGAAAATCTGACTGAAGCCGCAGCATATAAGTCTATTTTTTTTGGAACTGCTTTTAAAAATGTTTTCTTCGTCCAAAATATTTTATTTTTTCTATGTTTTACACGTGCACAGAATAAATTTTACTTCTTAAGTACTGTTAAGAAGTCGTAAGTCTTAATTATTGTATTATTAAGGTATGCTTTCAAATTTAAAAACGATTTACATAAAAGTGACGTGCAAGAGCGAAAGTTTCCTAGCAGAGGTCCAACTAATTTCACTTTGGAGACGGCCCCTTACTAGTTTCTTGAAAATAGCCGAGAAAATGCATATAAAGTATGATTTTGAAAGTTCCATAACTCGGCCAGTTTTTATCGTAATAAAATGAATTTTTTTGTGTTTACTTTGTTTTTGTGTACTGCATCTTTTTCTAAATATAAGTGATAGGACCTGGGAACCGTATAAAAAATTAATTTTTGTAATTTTTTTGTAAATGGGTTTTTTGTTTCGAAAAACACGTAAAAACATCCCTTACCTGTTTTAAAACATTTTTCAAATTGGAAGTGCATATCTAAACCGAGCGGTTCGGGAATTAGCTATTGGGTCACATTAAGGCTGGACACCCTGTATATATAATATATATATATATATATATATATATAAAAGTCAAATTTCTCAAAAATTACAAAGACCTCAATAAATCGGGGGAAATTACTGTCTTATTTAGAACATATGCAGATTTTCTCCTTTCCTTACATCAACTTCACTTAAAAAAAACGAAATAAATTTTCTTTCAGTTGTTTTACTGCAGGCAAATTTATTGCAAACATTATAGATAATCTCCTTTCTGAAGATAATGCCAGTTTAGTATAAAAAAAGGAAATACGAAATAATCTTGATATACGTGGTGTTTAGACGAGGTACAAAACTATGCGGTCCATCGCCAGTAACACTCGCGTTGCTTTAGACAGCGACGTGAAAAAAAATCAAATCAGAACAATATGCATATTTTTTTCCTTTTTCACGAAAATTCCAGTTAAATGTTAAAAAAAAAAGATCGAAAGGGATGTTGGAGCGTGTTTACGCTTACGAAAAGGAATATATATAATTTTTTTATATATAAATTTTATACTTTACATAAATTATTGCTTTAAAAGTTATTAAAAAAATACAACTTTTTAAAATGATTATTTAATATTCATAATGGAAATGATATTTTTGGAAAAGAGATAATTTGTAGAAATGCTGATTCATTAACTCTTAATTTGATTAACGTTTGGTGAAAATAATTTTGTTACAATGGAATAAATTATGTATAAATTGTGCACAACTTTCTAAGTATAATAGTATTATTTATCAATCTTATGGACTTTTGTGTTCTAAAATACACTTTAAACTACTTGCTGTAGAACAGGGATGGCCAACCTTTTTGGGAAGAGTGCCACTATCTGATAAAAAAAACTGTGTGCAACACTTACAACTTTTCCAAATATTAAACAAAAAAATGAAAAGGTGAAAAAATTGTTACATTTTAGCTTATAATAGGATTTTCACACAAATAGCACATTTTTTAATGCAAGTTTATATGTAATGGAAATTGAAAAATAATATAATGAAAAAGGACAAAAATATACAACTTTAGAGTCAATTGTTAACAAACTTTTTACAGGTTCAATCAGTGAAGTTAGGCATAAAAAAAAAGTAATTTAATTCTATTAATAATTATTAAACCATCAATACTTATTTAATGTGGCTTTTGAAATTGTACTTCCCCTCCCCCCATGTCATGTAAATTAGGATTAGCTTTTGAAGATGCTAGCAAAATTAAGTTATTTTTCGTGTATATCATCTAGTTTTGAGAGGTATTTTTGGTTTTATGTTCATAGTAGAAGATATTTATTCACAAATATGTTGTCCCAAATTTTGAGGAACATTTTGTCCCAGATAATCGCATTTCAAAATAAAATCGATTGTTTTTATTTATTATTATTATTTCAAATTTTCCAGTAAGTCTTCGTGCGCCACTATTTCAACTCCGCCGTGCCACGGGTTGGCCACCCCTGCTGTATAGAAAATGGGTATTTAACCAATTTTCTCGCCCGGACAACATATATATGACAGGTATTTCACGCGAGTCGCTCCATGAGGATAATGCGGGGGAAAAAAACTCTATGAAATCCAAAGCAAAATTAATCAAGATATTAAAACTCATTTTTGGAGGAGAGGGGGGGGGGTGCTTTACTTTAATATTCTATTTACCTTTCTATCAAATACACACACAAAATATTTAATTTAATGCATCTTTTAATGAGTTATGGGGTAGTTTCGATTTCCTTTCATCCATGACCAATCCTCTTGTTTACATTCCACTATAAAAAAATCAAATTGATAGCAAAATTGATAGATTTGATTGCTTGATTGATGTAATTCTCCGCTGAATATATGTTCCTAAAGATATGTTACTACTCAGCACTTCAGATATGATAATATTTTTGAAGATATTGTTGCATGAAATATATATTCATTCAAAATTGAACTTATAAAAAAAACTAAACAATTATTACTATACGATTTAAACAAATTATTAATAAAAATTACTAACCCAATAAAAACAGATATGCCTCTTACAATTATGCTTAAATGGATTTTTAAATCCATAACCAGGAAACATTTTCTTTTTATTCCAAAATTAGAAATCAACGCGACATTTTAGAAGATATAAAAGAAGTATGGCTATACATCAGTGGCGTAACGGAGAACATTAAGATACAAAATCCTTGCAAAGTCAAGTCTTGCCGTATATGTTTTATAAATTGGTTAAATACGTACTTGGCGTCAGTCAAGCTTTGGGATCCCTAGAGTCCTGTACCACCCTCGCGAGGGGGGGGGGGTACGTTATGCTAATGCTATGTATATATATGTTTGAAATATAATTATCAAAATACGAGATGGTACGTTTGAGTTAAGCGGGAGATCACGTAATCGCGACGTCGCATTAATTTAGCCCATTTTGTGGTATTATACAGTCAAAAGGGCTACCATAAAGTATGTTCGTTATTTGGGCAAACTTAACGCCACTTTTTGATGCCAAATAATTTTTGTATCAAAGGGATACACTTGCCGCCCATCCGGTGTAGTGGTTAATGACGCTGACTGCGGTGTCGTAGGGCCTGGTTTCGAATCCCGGAGAAGGCATGGATGTTTGTGTTGTAATCCTTCCTTCTTTTCCTTTGTGTTGTAAGTCCCCTGTGATACATTGTGTGTTGCACGGGGTTTATAAATGTTCTCAGTAAAAAAAAAAGAAGAAAAAGGGATACACTAAAATAGGATTCAACCTTTATGTATATTTAGAATAGTCTTGATCTCGTAATTTTCCTGCTTTTTAAGTCATTGTTCAGTCATTAGTGTTATAAAGTCTCCACAATTTTTCAAAACCCAGTCTCAAAAAAAAAAAAATTCAAGTTTCAAAACTCTCTTGCATTAGTGACTGAAAAATGGTTAGATCATGTGTTACTAGAATTTCGGCTTAGCTAAATATTAGTCAGAAATTCGGCTGTTCAGTCTTTGTCCTTTGAAGACGAGAGACTTGTCTCGTCTTCCCCGTCCTCCCGTCTTTTATTTTTCAGCTGTTGGCGACGGAAATTCTCATCATTTGCCGAGATGTCAACCATTGCTGTTTATATTATATATATATATGTAACCACTTTTTTGTAAATGGTACTTTATAATGGTACTCCCCCCTTGAAAAATTTTGTGTGCGCTACTGATTCAGACTATATATTTTTCATTGTACATCGTTTTCAGCTTGTTGATTGAGATAATTTAATATAAATTTGATTACGCAGAAAGCTTTTTAAAGCGACAAATTTTTATGAATCATGTTCATAACTTTGATTATTCCTTTAAAAATTATTTGTGGGGGAAATCAAAATTCATTGCATTATTTTTTCCAAATTAAAGGTATAATCTGGATCCCCCCCCCTTGAAAGTAATCATCATTTATTTTTGGTATCAGTGATATTTGTTCATGTATATATATAAGTTTAATACCATTCAACTAATTAAATAATTAAAATTGGCTGGAAAATTTTATTAATTGTATTTTAGTGTTTAAAATAAAATAAAAGCTCTTATAAATATTTCTTAAAAATTCACTAATTTTGTTTCATTTATCTTATTTCTAGTGCCTCAATTTCTGCTTATTTTATCAAATACTGCCCTGATTACCAATGTCTGATGAAAGCAGATTGGACAGGATAGGAGAGATAAAGCTCCATCATGGTTTTGTGAAGTAGAGTGGAGAAATATATACATTGAATCAGTTTTTGATGCAGCACGTAAGGAATTATTAAATTTTATATACTTTGATTAGGAGAAAATTTAATTTTTGTTTTAAAAATTTCATCATGCCTTAAAATGAACATTGTGTGCCTTTTTTGTAAATTAACTTTGTATGGTTCCTTGTACAAGGATTTTTAAGTTGGAATCTATGAAAAAAAATTTATGAGCTCATGTAAGAAAATATGAATTCATTTCTGTTGTTAATTAAAGCTTACATTTATATTGCTCATTGAAACTAAATTTTTTTTTACTGATGAATGATTTCGATCAATGATAAAAGTATGAGATATGTCATTCATCAAGATTACCATTCCTTAATTCAACCTTCTTATTCAAGATAAAAATAAATTTTCCTTCTTCACAGTATGCTCTTTTAATAATAAAGTTTTATTTGAAATTTCCTATTTAGTAAATATATTTATATGTTATTACAAATATAATATTAACTCCTAAATATATTGCATTTCTGTGTTTCATATTTTTTATGTTAATTGCTTTTCAATGTAACTATTCCTTTGCAACTTTATTTTATAATTGTGTACATTGTACATTGCGTAGCAATGAAAATGCACTATCATGAACGTACGAAGTGGAGTAACGGAGAATATTAGGGCTCCCCAGCAAAGTCAGGTTTTGGGTCCCAAGCCGAATTTTACAAAGGACAAATTTTACAAGCCGAATTTACAAATTATATGACATAGGTTTTGAGCCCCCTAGAATCCTGCCCCTCCCCCGCGATGCAGGGTGTACGTTACGCCACTAAACGTATGCGTAGAAAGTAGTGAAAATAGACCAGCAGAAAGCGACATCGAATAATATAACTGGTGTTTATTTCTACGCAATACAACAGTGCTGTGGGGAACAACAACAACAGAAGATCAATAGGTTGTTGGTCCAATGGGATACAGATAGCAACACACCGTGCAACAAGCAGCGAACATGTAAATGTTAGGAGAGGCAATGAGCTACTATTCGTTCTCAAACAATTGCCACAGTCCATCCGTTGAGTGCTAGTCGCCATCGAGATCCACCATCCGACGGTGGTTTCCGCTCCTAGCTGTGCCCGATAAGAGATAAGGAGGCATCGGTGACCAAGGAAGCAGATGAGTACCTTGCAGTGGCATAACGGAGAGTATTATGCCCCCCTCCCTGCAAAGTCAAGTTTTAGGTCCCGTGAAAGTTTAAGGAGCGGGTGATAGATCCCATGTCGGTCTTTGTCACTTGATCGAGGTTCAAAATTGCTAGGTTTATTGCTAGTAGCTCTTGTTGCTTCGAAGTGCAGTTTTACTAAATAATCAATCGAAGGGAGAGGACAGCGCTGTCGGCCGCAGCACTTCAATATATTATTCAGTCGTCATAGTTTCACCAATACGGATCAGCTATCATAGGCGATGTCGTCTCAAACTGTGATTTTGCGTGGTGCAACGTTTCAGAGTTGCAGTTGGATTAGACATACTACCACGTCGACACCCAATTCGTATGCGGCGACTGTGTCACTGGACAAACGGAAACGTTACTCATTGGAGAAAATGATTATACGCAATGCCGTTGTTCACTTGTCTAGCTTGAGCCATTGCGACTAGAAGTTTCTTTCCTGTTTGACATGAGAGATCCAGAATGCCCTGCACATGTTGCAGTGTCAATGAAATGCGTTGGTCCACAAGTTCTTACATCTTTGAGTGTGTTTTGTCGAATCTATCGCAGCCTCGTCGAATCTATCTTCTGTTTGGTGGAACTATCTCCATTGGCGGCTGTTGTGGAATCACGCTTCCGTCTGGTGGGACTGCTTCCATTGACGGCTACCTTGTATATCTCTTATTCAACACTTTCGTCTGCAACATTAAAGAGGTATACTAACTGGATTATACCATCAGAGCGGCATGACTGTTGTGAAATCTCAGGTTCCTTCCTTTACATCGTCCTTTCCGAGTGTGATCAACAGTGTCTTTCGGGTCATTTTCTTAATTTAATGAGCTACATCTGCCTTGCTATATGTACCCTTTTCTGGCGAATCATTCCTAATGCTGCATTTTCATTGTAACGCAATATATTTATGTCCAAGGAAAATTTCCTAAAAAGAGTTTGTGGCCTTGACTTTTCAAACAGGAGGATCCATTGAACAAAATAGTGTAGTAATACCACTATGTAGGGTCATAAAAAAATGCTATCTACAAATATGTAATAATTACATAATAAAAAATCTTGATTTTTAAAATTATTTTGCATAAAGTTATAATTATTTTGCAAGAACAAAAAAGTCTACGAATCAAATTTCTGTGTTTCATATCAGTCTAATCAAATGTGATGTATTATTTTTGGAAATTTTGTCATATGTTTTTTAAAAAAAAAAAACAGTTTTTTTTTATTGGGAGATAAAAGGAATAAATTCTTTTCTCATGAGGAGTGTATTATGAACTACTACTGTCTGTTCATTCTATTTAATAATTAGTAATAAATCATTGTGTAATAAAATCAATAAAGATTTGATCTGTTGCTGAATATTCAAAAGTTTTGTTTAGTATTTGGTTACTTGTACTTGATATTATTTTATTTCTAATTTTAAAAAAAACTGAAGACCTTTTAATTATACCTTTAAAATTACATCCTTTCTATCCAAATTTTTGTTGGTTTTTTTAATAATTAATCTTCTAGCTGTGAATAATTGATCATTAAAGGAGGGGCAGTCGATATTTCGTCCGAAACATCGACTGCAAGGTACGTGCAATTCGTCCCATTCGGATAACTTCTTAGTACGTCGCCTCTAATTTTATAGAGTGAATTTATTAATATTTTTTGTTTGAGTTTTTACCGTTATAAGTTTATTATTTTCATTTTTATAATAAGCAATTGCTCCAAGAAAGTTATTAAGTTAGTTAAAATTTATTTTGTTTTTGAAATTTCATTATCATTTTTTATCATTGTTCAATTTGTAAATTCATAATATTCTTTGCACACTAAGAATATTATTCAAAGAAAGACCTTTGTTCATTCTTTTTTTAACAATGAAATGTTTGAATACTTCTCTGAAAAATGTTCATATTTATGGAACATTAAATAATATTATTTGAGCATAAAAGTTTCTTAATTAAAAAAGCTTTGCAATAAATATTTTTTTAATAATTTTTAATTAATAACTTTTGTTTCACCCATCTACATTTTTATATGTATATATTTAATTTTGAACTTAGCATATCAACTCGATATTTTTGTATAAAAATATACGAACATGATAAAACATAACATTTGAAAATAGTTTATAGAAACCAGTTGTTTTTAATCAAATAACTTTTGCAGAGAGCAATGTTTTTAATGAAATTCATGAACCCTAAGTAAATTATATCGTTTTTCTTTATATATATATATATATATAAATATTGAAATTAAAATGCAATGTATGCTGTATTGTTTAATGAGAAAGAAATGAAAGAACCTAACGAACTTAAAAATGTTTTAGTTTAGAACAATGTGAATGAAATTTATTGTTATATATATATATATATATATATATATATATATCTTTTTTGGTTTAGTAATTTATATACATATCTTGATGATATTTTGTTTTTTAAGAATGGAATGCCAGTATGTTGCTACTCAAAGAGGTGGAATAGCTCTTCTTTATGAAGGGCATCGTTACAACAAGGTTCGGGATGGAAAGGAGGGTACTGTATACTGGAGATGTGCTAGGGATAGGCAGTGTCCAGGCAGAGCTGTGACTGTATATAGTCGTATTAAAAAAGCTAACAATAAACACAACCATCCTCCAGATGCTTGGCGCAATAAAGTGGATCAAGTGGTTTCTGATTTAAAACTACGTTCTCAAGAAGAAATAACCCCTCTTCCAACTTTGTTTACTGAGACTTTAAAATATCTAGCAGTTAATCCTCAGATGGCTGCTCTTGCCACTATGGTACCATCTTTATCTGCCATTAAAGCAGTGGAACGCACACAAAATAGAGGAATGCCTGCTCTTGTTCCGTTTAGAGAATTGAGCCCTGACGATGAGTGGATATTATCAAATAGTAAGTACATCATAATAACGATAGCTATTTACTTTTGTTAAAATTATCTCTATATTTTATTGATTTAATCAATTCATTATTATTTGCTTTTAGAGAAGCCAATTCGCTTTTTTTGTTATTCTTTTCTTTAAAAAATATTAAGCATATATTGCTTGATTTTTTTTTCTTTGTTGCATAGAATTGTAGTGTTATGAGAGCTTATTGGTTAATAGAGCATGCGGCTTGCTTGTTATTTCTTTTTTGTGATTGTTGCTAAATTGTAGGAAATTTACACCTTCAGAAGTGGTTGCTTTGCATGCGTGTTTCCTTAGAAATCCTAAGTACTGAAGGCTGGAATCCTTAGTACTGAAAGCTGGAACTGCAGGATAAATGAAATTGACATAAAAGTAAGTTTGCTGTAAATCACTATTTAATTATTAAAGAAAAATTTTATATATCCCATTTGTTGTTCCCTCGCTATAAGGTTACTATTTGTTAATGTAGTATTAATGAAATAAAAGAAAAGTATTTTGATAAGTATTTTAATTTATTTTCAAAAACATTTTAAGTTTAAAAAGATAATTTCTCTGAAAATCATCTTTTCAAATGTAGTTTAAACTAATAAAAATATTAAAAAAATAAAACGTTTTTGTAAAGTTTATTTAATCTTGCAAAAGCTTCATTTGTAAAGTAAAAGATGAATTTTTTTAACGTTTTATTGCAATCTAAAAGAAAGTTAAAGTTAGTGTATGTTTATGCTTCTTTATAAATCTGACTGTATATTTTTGTGAATGATCCAATAAAGTGTGTGTGAGTGAGGAATATTAGAGCTCTCTCTTTTATCCTATGAAGTGCAAAATCGGCAGAATAAAAGAAAATCAGTTGAATCAAAAAGTATATTTGAATCCCATTGTAATAATTTTTTAAATGCAACTATATTATACTACCAGATATAGAGGAAAATTAGTGTCTAAATTTAAAGTGATTATATACACTCAGGAACATTGAAAATAGCGACCCAAGAAGGAAGCTAAGTACAATCGCGAAACTTTGCAAATAAGTACAGCGTAATGTGATATGCAAATGATCCAAGTTTTGTGCCAATAAGCATGCTCATACACGCCGAGGTGGCGCTACAATCAGGAAGAGGGTGCTATATAAGCCAGCGCAAATTCGAAGATTCATAAACGTGACGATTACCCGCCGATTGTAGGAAGACTTTGGTAAGCGAAACATGCCAGGTAAACGTGCTAGAAGACATTTCTCACAGTTAAGCGAGTTTGAGAGAGGCCTGATCATCGGGATGAAAACTGAAGGCTGGTCGACGCGCCGTGTTGCTGGCCAGGTGGATCGTTCGGAGTGTGCCGTTAGAAATTGTTGGGAGCAGTGGACACGAGAAGGTACCCAAGCGCGGAAAACCGGGTCTGGAGTGACCAGGAAGACCACGAGGAGAGAGGATCGAAGGATCGTGCGGCAAGCACTTGTGGACCCCACAGTGACTCGTTCAACGATACGAGCAGACGTAGGCGTAGCAATTGTTCCACAAACAATTTCCAGACACCTTGCAGAAGCAACTCTTAAATCCAAGCGCCCTTTCCGTGCACTCCCTTTAACACCGGAACATCGGCAACTGCGTCTACAGTGGTGCCAAGCCAGATCAATGTGGATTGTCACAGATTGGCAAAAGGTTGTGTTTAGTGATGAATCCCAGTTTGTTTTGGGGACAGATGATAACCATGTACGGGTGTGGAGGCGCCCTGGTGAGCGGTACAATTCCCCCCCCCACACTGTTCTGCGTCACACTGCCCGCACAGCTGGTGTAATGGTCCGGGGGCCATAGCCTATGATAGCCGGTCCACTTTAATTGTGATGCGTGGAACCTTAACGGGCCAACGTTACGTTGATGATATTCTTCGACCCCATGTAGGACCTTTCCTAAATGGTCTCCCAGGGGCAATTTTCCAGCAAGATATTGCTCGTCCGCATACAGCAAGAGTTGCTCAAGACTTCCTACGTCATTTTCAGACTCTTCCATGACCGGCCCGCTCCCCCGATTTGTCCCCTGTAGAGCACGTGTGGGATGAGCAAAAACGGCAGATGCCATCGTGTCACTCTGTACATGATTTAGAGTTGGCTGTTCAAGATTTGTGGGCCCATCTGCCTCAGGACAACATAAGGTGTCTAATCAACTCAATGCCGGACCGTGTGGCGGCATGTATTGCAACTGTAGGTGGTACAACACGCTATTGAAGTTGCCCAGTATTTGTGTCGTTGCACACCCTGTATTCGTTTAATTGTCTTGTTTTTGAGATCAAGTGAATCTCTCATCTGTGTCATTATGTGTATTAAATTTCATTTCAATCCGATGCTTTCTTCTTGGGTCGCTATTTTCAATGTTCCTGAGTGTATTTATGTTATATATTCACGAGGGAAAATGTTTATTCCTTTTTAAAACTATCGAGATAGAAACATATATTTTTGTCATTCTACTTAAGACCTCTTTATACATGGTCACCATCCAGAGTTGCACATTTCCCCAAGCGTGTTTCTAGACCTTTTGAAGCCATCATTATGGAACTCATAAAATTACGTCAATAAATATTGATCCGCCTGTTGAATGATATTATTGGTGTGGTCAAATATTCGACCCCTTAATGTTCTTGATTTTTGGAATAAGAAAAAGTCGCATGTAGGGCGAGATCAGGAGAATTAGGACAAAATATCAAATCCACATTGCTATGATTCCTCAAACGAACCTCGAGATGAGTAAACCAGGTGCATTGTTGTCAAGAAAACGAATGTGCTGTTAGGGATCATACCACATTGTTTCGTGAGAAACCATATATTTATTCAGCCGTGTGCAGGAATAGGCACTAGTGATATAGTTTGACCCTTCTCCAGGTAGTATTTTAAGATGATTCCACGACAATCTTAAGCACTGACAAGATGGACTTTCCTTTTAGAGTTTTTAGCCTTGGCCTTCTTTGTGTGGGGAAGGTTGCGGTGCTTCCTCTCCTTGTTCATTTCTTTTGATCTCTGGATCATCTTGATAGATCCCAAATTTTTTTTTTTTTCTTCCACAGTTATTAGCGATAAAAAAAAATTCCTCTTATTCTTGCTCCAAAAATTTCAACATCTTCCTTGACAGGCCGTGCCGTGCTCCCTTCTGAAAAGGAGTCGGTAATCATGGAACTCAGCGTGATATCTTTGACATGTGCAGTTCCACGTGAATAATTTTCCACAGATTGCAGTAACGAAGACAAGTCTCATTAGTGGCGTACGCAGAGGAGAAGGGGTGAGCCCCCAACTTTCATAGACCAAGAAATTTTTAATTTTTACCATGGAGATTTTGCCTCGGTGCTTTCGTCAACGTGTTTTTTAGAATGTAGCCCCGCCCCTCTCAAGAGAGTTCTGTGTACGCCTCTTAGTCTCATTCATGATCATTTGGATGGTTGCTCATCAGTCTAGTAAAATAAAGTTCTCCACTTTGCTGCGGCAGGATTGTTAATGACTCGTTTGTGAGGATATATGTGAGAACAGTTTTAAAAAAAGAAACGAGTCTTACAGTAGTCACATATGATGTGTAACATTTGACATGTTATCGTGGTAAATACGCAATAGTAACTTAAATCCTGACAAAAATGAATTGGGTATGATTGGAAATAATTTTCTATCCATTAATTATAACTTTAATGAAAATTTTATTTAACACAAGGAGTAATGCAATTTTTTATCAAAAATAATTACTTTTTTTCAATTTGGGGAAGAGTGGAGGCACAATAGACTTATGATAATTAAAATATGACGTATGTACTTGTGATTTCAAAGTATTTAAAAACCGTTGAAAAATAGCCTCAATAACAGTACTACTGTTAGTTGTCGAAACGCTTCGATTTGTGTTCATTTCGAGCTTCAGTTCATCATCCAAAAACGCTATAAGTGAACAATCGTAAAGTTGCGTGACTGACAAATAGATTTGGTAAAGCAATAGTTGGGGCGGTCTTTGATGTTTGTGAGAGAATTGTGTTCTCTGTACGTGCCCGAAAATCCCTGCTGCGTTGTGTGAGTTGAATTATGTGCAATTTTTTTCGGCTGAACTCCTCCAGTTTTTAATTTTTTGCTCACGTTTCTTTTGCCGATAATTTCGCATGTATTCTGCTCTGCATACACCCATCTCTGAAAATCACACAATCATAAAATTTAATTAGCTTGGTAAATGTTTAAATATCAGAAAAAATCAAATTTACCCGTGTAATTAATTAGTTAGTTTTTTTAATCGAGAAAACTTTTTTAATCACAAGTAAAAATATTATATTGACAGCCACATGAACTAACCTCAAAGTATGAAAAAGATACGCACTAAAATATTTATTCGAATAATTCCATATTACTTACTCGTATTTTTTAAGAATGATGAACTTTGTCAGACGCTTAACAGTAAATATAATTATTATTATAGCTTACACATATAAATATAACCTCAGATTTCATACACAATGAGCCCTGAGACTTTGACAATTGAGCGTAAGAATCGAAGTTTATCCTGAATGAAGTCTAATAAGACTTGCTGGTATATGCGAAGTGGATTTAGAGTCAAGAAAACGAAACCGAGTTTTTGAATTCGAGTCTTTTGAAATGCTAAATTTAACAATATAAAAAAGGCTGGTGGCTTTATGGCTACTAGAATTGTACCCCGATGCGAGGGTAGCGAAGAGACACCACCAAGAGCGCTCTCCCGACTTTCTGTTACACATTTCCGTCCCTTTTCACGAAAAAACTCCTACAAAAATCCAGCAACCGAGAGGAAAGATGTTACACATCAAAATACATTTTCTACCTTACAAAAGTATCATATGAGGAGGTTATCATTTTTGTCACCATAAGCAGCCATCATTTCATCGTAGATATGCCGGACACTGCAACCGTTTAGATGGAAATTAATTACGCTGCGAGTCTCTGTCTTCTCCATTTTCGGTTTATTTCAAATTACGGCTTCCTGATACCATACAAATCAACATTAATAGCTGGAATTTACAGTATTATTTACATAAGGATCAATTAATTTTTATGCAGAATAAATTTTATCTAGATATCTCGATTGTTTCTAGTGATAATGAAAACCTTAAGATATTCCTCTATGTATATATTATATTTATATACACACACTGTGTGACATTAAAAATGCAACACCAAGGAAGAGAGCAAAAAAATGCAAATGTTGTGAAAGGAGCAGTTGTTTGCCACACGTTATGGTATAAGGGAAAGATCTGCAGAATGGGCAATATATTTGCTTATATTTCTGCGGGTGAAATGATTATGGGATATTTCTTACCCTCAGGAGAGATTTGTAATAGCAGAGAACCAGGCTAGAACGTATCCAACAGAGGCAATTCCACCAGCCAGACGGTTTTACGAGGGGCATGATGATTGGACTGAGGACAGGTCGGTGACAAGCTTCAAATATCAGCTTACATCCATATAGAAGTATCCATGGTGCACTAACAGGGGAAACGATGGTTGGAATAAAAAAATGTTGCAAATTTGTGGGACAATTTGCGTGGATAGATGCACCCATCAACGAAAGTTTCCGTAAGCCACTTCTGCCGCCACTTTGCAGCATGTGTTAAACGCCCTTGATGCTCCCCTGTCAACTAGAACTGTTACCTGCCAATTAGTTGCTTGGCATACACTTATGTTGCCAATAAGACAGCAGACCACAGTATAGACAATTTCATTTGTAATGGTGCTGGGCTAAAACGACGTGGACGGGGGAATGGCATTTAGGCGTGTTCATAGACGAGACTCACACTTTTGTTAGTCCAATTATAATTACTGTGTACGATTGTGGGGCCAACGTGGTGATAAGTTCAATTCTCATTTTCATTTTGACTTAGCTTCTTGTCGCCATAGGTTCCACACGCGGGTTCTCTGTCCTCGTCCGTGTCCCTTTTTTCAAGCAGATATCCCGATTTTCATCTCTCTCCATCGAGCTGGTGTATGGTTTTTCGGTGATTTTACGGCCTGGTTCCTGTTCTACATTACTACAGTGCTTTTTGACTGCGATTATTTTTGTGATTCTCCGATTTTTTCGGAGTTTGCACATTCTTGTGATACTGTGTTCGTGTTTCACGTGCACTCCTTGTCTTCTGACAACTCTCTTGGATTACACTTTTGGATATGTCCGCAACCAGGACAGAGGATGCGTCGGCAAAGGTAAGTGATATGTTTACTTCCGAGCCTTTTTGTTTCGACGCGATTAGAGCAAACACACGGTTAGATCATTGTAAATCTAGCGCTGATTGTGAGGAATTGTGCGACTCCCTTGAGGAAATTATCCACACACTCCAACAGCCTGACATAAACACGCCTGAGAGACTTAGGGTTATCAACGAGGCCCAATGGATAGCCTATAAGTGCTCCAGAAAATCCAATAAACTCTTATGCAAAGAGTTTAAGGATCAACTTACAAAGCTTGAGCGGCTAAATGACTCACGAGTACCCACTGCTGCTTTGGCTCCTAAGCCTAAGAAACTTAGAAAGACTAAGCGTGCGACCGGTTCGCCTCCGCCGGGCGGCCAGGGAAAAAAGCAACGTTCGGAGCAGTCGCTCCCCCCACCCACTTCCACTCTTTTCGAAGGAGAAACTTCGGCTATGGAAGAAAACGATTCCGATGATGGCTCGGAGATACAGATTACACAGAAGGACGCCACTTCCACCGCCGTTCCTGGCGTGTCGGAAGCTGCCGATAAAGGTGACGATCCTCCTAATTTAGATGAGGGTGATTTCATACTTGTCACCAACAAGAAACGAGTTGCCTCTATCGTCATCGACGCAGGCAGAAACTCAACCGAGCTTCTCGACCAGCTAGGAAAACACACTGGTACGCCACTCGAGGGGCGCTTTGAAAACGGGAAACTCCGCATTTTCCCAAAGTCAGTTATTGAGCACAGACAGCTCCAAGCATACATTGCGGAAAACAAGTTGCGGTCACACACTTTTGAGATGGACCACAATAAACAGCTTAAATGCGTGATCAAAGGGTTACCCACTGATTTTGACCAAACAGAACTCATGCAGAGACTCCGTGACTTCGGGTTCGATCCCAGTCACATCACATTGTTGAAAAACAAGCAGACACAAGCAAACATGCCTTTGTTTCTGGTAACCCTTCCTAGAAACCCTGATAATCAGGGTATTTTCAACATTACCCACATAGGATTTTTTAGAGTCAAGCCGGAGCCTCTAAATAAATCAAAAATGCCTCCTCAGTGCTATAGATGCCAGGAGTTTTACCACCACTCTAGGTTTTGCAATAGAGCACCTAGATGTCTTAAATGTTCAGGGGGTCATCTCACCTCTGATTGCAAGAAATCCATTAAGGCCCCAGCTAAATGCGCAAATTGCAGCGGGCCGCACCCTGCAAATTATTCAGGATGCCCCAAGAACCCCCATAACAACACAAACAACAAGAGAAATCAAACAAATAAACCAGTCCGACAGGTGAACACCGGCGCACGCGCCCAGAACACCACACCACCCCAACAACTGTACTCGGCTGCAGTTCAGAAGAACACAAAACAAGAATCCGTTAACACAGCTAGTTTGATGTCCCAGATGACACAGATGATGACGCAGTGGGGACAAATGTTGTCCATCCTTCAAACTAAAATTTAAAACTAAAATTCAATAATTACACGCATAGTAACTCTCTCAGGTTTTTTAGCTGGAATGCTAATGGCTTGAAAAATAATTTGGAAGAACTTAAAGACTGTATTTTAGATTATCATCCCGACCTAATCGGGATCCAAGAAACTCACCTTCGTCCTTCGGACAGAGTTAGCATTCCAAACTTCACTTGTCACAGAAGTGACCGTACAACACACAGAGGAGGTGGCACTGCTCTCTTTGTGAAAAATTCAATCAGACACCACGCCATTATTAATACCTCTCACACCTTTGAAAATACATCGGTTGTCATACAAGCAGGAAACAACACAAAAATTACTGTGGCGTGTATCTATAGACCTCCACACGGCTCCATTAATACTACGGAATTAGATGCAATTCTCAATCATAACAACAAAGCCTTTCTATTCGGTGATTTCAACGCCAAACACCCGAACTGGAACCCAGGCAGGGCATGTACAAATGGTAATATCCTATGCAATTGGGCCCTTGGGTCTGCATTGAATATTATCGCTCCCGACACTCCAACTCATTTCAACACCTATCATACTAGCAACATTTTGGACATCGGCTTTGCAGTTAATCTGGCTCACACTGATGTTTTTACAATTAATACTCTTAGCAGTGATCACGATCCAGTTATCTTTGATATTGCTACTACTAATGTGTTACCAGAAATATATACTTAGAACCTTAAAACCACAAACTGGACTAAATTTCAAGATATAGTTTATCACAACATACCCGGTAACCCCAGGATAGATGATTTGGACTCAGCCGTTCAAAATTTTACCAGTATGATTGCTAATGCTCTTTCTGCTTCCACTTCCACTAGAATAATTAACACACCTCACCTTCGCCTTCCTGACAACATAAGAGAGCTCATTAGGGCTAAAAACAGATTCAGGAAACTCTGGAATCAAACCAGATACCTACCATACAAACGCGAAGTAAATGCTCTCATTAGACAGATCAGGATAGAAATCGACCAACATAAAAACAGGACCTGGAAAAATTTCTTATCTACTTTAAATCCTCAGGACAATTCTCTCTATCAATTACATAAAAAGATCACTAAAAAACCTACTGCCATTCCACCCCTCCATGGTTCGAGTGGGCTGGTTTATTCAGATTTCGATAAGGCGGAGGCTTTCAAAGAGACACTTGAAGTCACTTTTCAGGAAAATGCAGAACCCTACAGTGATGACAAGATTGAAGAAGTCGAAAATTTAGTCTTTGACTATTTCGACAACTTCACAACAGGCACACCACCTCCACTCACTTCTCCTTCTGAAGTACGAGGCATCATTAAGAAACTTAAGAATAGAAAAGCTGCTGGTCCAGATCAAATCCCCAATATCGCTCTTAAATATTTAACTTTAAATGCTGTTACACATCTAACTAAGATTTACAATCAATGCCTCATTAAAAATCACTTTCCTACTCCGTGGAAGCAAGCAAATGTAGTCATGCTGCAGAAACAAGGGCAAAACAACACGTTTCCACAAGGCTACAGACCAATTAGTTTATTAAACGCCACTGCTAAGATTTTTGAACGAATAATTTTAACGAGAATACAAACGCACTGCAAAGCCATAGATTGCATTCCCCCGGAACAACACGGTTTCCGGGAGGGCCATTCCACGCTACACCAATTGATACGTGTTACAAACATTATTAATGAAGGATTCGCTAGCAGATTATACACTGTCGGTGTCTTTCTTGATGTCAAGAGGGCATTCGACAAGATGTGGCATGATGGCCTCACATACAAGTTAATTAAACTCAACTTCCCTGGGTATTTAATTAAAATTATACATAATTATTTACAAAATAGAACCTTTCGTGTTCGCGTAAATAATGATTATTCAAATTTAGGTGCTTGCCAAAGCGGCACGCCCCAGGGTAGTACCCTATCACCGTGTTTGTACAACATCTACACTCACGATTTTCCACACCACCCCACAGTTAGTACCTGCCTGTTCGCGGATGACTCCGCGGTGTTAGCACATGGTTCCCAGCTCAATTACTCCTTAAAAACTATACAAAGATTCCTAGATACTTTAGAAAATTGGCTTACAGACTGGAGAATTGCAATTAATGTTGACAAATCTCAAGCAATAGTCTTCCGGAAGTGGGGGGCCATTGACCCTCCCTTCCAACTCACACTTTTTGATGACTACATACAGTGGGTTCCGGTGGTAAAGTACCTGGGCTTACACTTAGATAGTAGACTAACCTTCAGAAAACACATCGACTATCTCGCAGATAAGTTCTGGGGAAGAATTAATTTAGCTATCTCCCTGGTTGGGAGAAAGTCTCCTCTCTCCCTAGGAAATAAAGTTATACTTTACAGGCAAATTTTGCGCCCAGTGATTACTTATGCCGCCCCTGTTTGGGGAGCTGCAGCCGCCACCCACATGAAAAAAATTCAAATTGTTCAAAATAAAATACTTCGCGTCATGACTAACGCACCTTGGTACGTTAGAAACGATGTGATACACAACGATTTACACATGGAGCCGATTTCTAGTTTCATCACTAAGTTAGCCAGGAATGTTTTTAGATCCATTGAAAATCACGATAACCCCATAATAAAAGCACAAACATTATTTACGTATCCACATCCTAAATTAAAATATGCTTATGCCACCACTAAGTGGGCCTTGCCTCTTAAACCTCCTTAATTACTACATAAAACACTAATTTTATACATCTACAACATCAAATTCTCTAATGCGCTGAAACTGACTCGTGGTGAACTATCACTGCTTCCCCGCTCATGACTGATTGTTTTCTTTTGTATGGCGATCGTTGACCTTCCTGACTTCTTCCTCCACTTGCACGCCCAGCACTACTTTTAGGTGTGTCGCTCGGATGGCTTCCGTCATTCCCCCCCGCCTGCGGCGGGGTTGTTGATTTTTTATTCCTTCTCATGGTTTCACTTTTCTTCTCATACTGAGTAAAAGCGCTTCGCGCGGAGGCTCGATAATTCTAATTTTAGTTTAGTAAGTTCAATTCTCTTCTCTCTCTCTCTCTCTCTCCCTGTGGCATTGTCGAACGCCCCTTCGTAGTAAGGGGTACCATCGCATGCAATAGCAGGATATTATTCAGCGCATTATGTCTGCCCGATACGTGGATGATTGTGTTTCTGGTGGCGATACTTGTCTTTCTCCCCCTGAGAGGGGTAGCTGACTAATGTGTGTGCTGTTTCTAGGCGGATATCGTCCGATCTCACAGTGCATGCATCAGTCAACGTGCTCTGCAAGATATACAAATGCTTTCCTGGCCATTCTTCTCCACTAATCTGTCGGATACGTCTTGAACGTATGGGTTACTTGTATGCTCTTGCAACCACCACGTTCAGAAGAACAGTGGCAAATGTTCGAATGGAGAGCAATCGCTCAAGTACCCTTTGTACTCTCATTTTCTTTGTACTTAGACGTGTTGCTTCGTGTATCGTCGTTCGCTGGAGACCTGCAATCTAATGTTGCTCTCGTTCTGTATATTACGTGTATTATTTCAAAACAAACACCACCTATTGTTCGTTTCTGTCTATTTACTGATTTTCTTAAATTTATGACCACTCCTTGCTGTTGCATTTTCAATCTCACGTAATGTGCATGTATGTATATATATTCCATAACTTTTTAAAAAAATTGTGTTCATGTATTTCAAATCTCGTTTATTTTCATAAAAAATAGTTTTTTTAGATTCAAATATATATGTAAGGCTTTTTTTTATTTTGAAAAGTAAAACGATTTGCAGATTAAATTCATTATCATTATAATTAATTACCTAAAATGGTTCCATAAAAAATTAGAAACTTTCGTATAGTATAATAGTTTTGAAATTTACAAAAAGAGCGTTTTACACCTTTTTCTGTCAGTTGAAATCTTAGAAATCATCAATTTAAGGGAGAATGTTATTGAAAATGTAATGCAAAATGGTGATTAGTAAATTTTTCTTTGAAGATAAATTTAGTTTGACTGAATTACATGGAGTTTCTGGATTCAAGGAGTTTCAGTGAAATTACAAAATATGTATTTTGGTTTTTCAACTGTTCATCAAAAGATAGTTTTGCTTTGCTTTCTTGCGCCTCTTAATCGTAAAATATTCAGCTTCATTTGTGTGTCAAACGAACGAAAGGTGTTTTTTAGATGATTTTTCAAAATGTAGAGCTCAAATATTTAATTGTTGTTAATGTTTTCAATAAAATTTAAACTATGTTATGGAATCTATATTTGCTAGTAATTTAATTAAAAATTTGGTTAAATATTCTAGCGCACACACATTTCAGATAATCCCAATTTTAACCCCATCAGTTGTTAATATATGTTGCTTTTATTAAAGCAAGGGGATAGGAATATTTTTTTGCCCCTGAAGATCACAGAATAAGTGAGAATTATAAAAAAAAATACTGCTAAAAATCATAAATTTTTTCTTTTTAAAAAGTTATATGGATTTTATTTAATTCTTACACATGTGTGCTTGCTACAATTCTTAAGTTTTATTCGGTAATGTAATTGGAATATTCAAAATTTACCCAAATCTTTTTAATATATGGATGCTAAAGGTAAAACTATTATATATTATAAATTGAGATAAAAAATAATTTCTGTTTCACTCTTTGTATTTTTTTAACTATATCTATTGAAAAGGAATCTTATTTTAAAATCTGTTTTAAGAAAAAATTAGGCATGTATCCCTAGAGAAAAAATGAATCCTAAGCAGTATAGAGAAAATGTTTTTCATTGAAATGTAATATGCGCAAAACACACATTAAATAACCACTAATAATTATTGTAATTTCAAGGTCGTCATGATCGGTAGTTGACGTTTTCACATATGTTATTGGTAATTCCCGATGTCAGACAAGATCCAAAAGATTGTTGACTTTAAAAAATTCTGGCAGTAAATAATTATCTGAGGGGAGATCATATTAAGAAAGGCTCAAAGAACCAATATAATCAGCATTTGTCTTATGATTAGGAGGTTCAGTGCAGTTTATTTTTATCCCTTTCCTCACAGAACAAGAGGCTGTTGATGGACCGCTGGAAAATCGAAACCTCTATCACAATCTAAAGAGAACTGAGTCTGGTCTGCTTCCCATATATTAGTGATATGTGGGAGATTTAGACCATGCTATCATATTCTAAAACTGTTTGAAGAAGTATAATTCTAGTTAATATAGGCAGAAAAAAGTAGGAGTAAAATCATTGCAACTTCCCTTAACAGATTTGCGTGTCTGTTCATTTTTCTGGATATCTAAATGAGAGGGGATCCACTGGATATGAATATTGTGAGACTGAAAAACCAGTTTTAGCTTGTGAAGAATAAAAATGCTGGTTTCATTTTTAATAAATACTAATATGTTGAAGTGAGTTACGACCGTGAGATAAAATCCATAGATCGATCACATTTATTAAAAGTTAGAAACCATTCTTAATTATGATGCGCTCCTCTATCCAGTTAAACAAAAAGTGTTTGTGAATAGTGGTTTTCAAATTCGTGTACACGTGCTCCTAAGGGTATGCAATAAGTAAAAAAAAAATCCTTTTATCTTTTTAGCTCTGAGAACTGCGCGTAATTAAATCAAACGAATACTTTTGAGTATGAGTTGATTTTAAGTACAGAAAAAAAGTTTAACTAATATGAGATCTTAATTTTAACTTACACATAATTTTGGCTGGCATTTTTCAATTGCTTTTTGAGATCTTAGACATTTTTTGGTGTTCTAATCTGGTTTAATGTATTCTGCCTATATGTTCAGTTGGCAAAATGCTGGTTGACTTTTTTTGTTCAAGGAAAAGTTTCACAATTTAGATGCAAACTTTAGATAATCAAGTTATGCGTCTTTCATTTTCGTATTCGAATATGGCCTTAAAATGACATACCATGAAAGGTTATAAAAATGTTGCTACTGTTTCTTGAACTAGTATATAGTCTGAACTAGTATATATATATATATATATATATATATATACTAGCTGTTACCCGCCCGCTTCGCTGGGTATTTCATGATGTTTTATAAATTTTTACTGCTTATATATATGTATAAATTATTGATATCTAAGTCCTAGCATTAAGAATTCGATTGAATTGAAAAATATACTTTTACCTGTAACTGTCACCTGTTGATAAAAAAAAAGGGCAGAACTCAGCTAATTTGTATTTTCTAAAAATCTCTAAAATTGAAGCATAGAATGATGTTTGCTCTTTCGTAACTCAAAAACCAAGTGGATTCCCGCAAAACCAATTTTCGGTGGATCTCTACTCCGTAAATTGAACATGCAAGCCAAATTTCAAGTCTAAATCTAACAGAAAAAAACAAAGTTTTACTATCAATATCCCCGTAATCCCGTTGAGAGCCGTTTTCCAAAATTACCGCTCTTAGCGGATTTCAATTCAACAAAAGAAAAATGCAAACCAAATTTCATTATTATAGTCCTTGTAGCTCGAAAAAAGTAATTTATTTTGTCAATACGTCCCAGTAACCCCCTGCAACCCCCCAGAACTTGATTTGCTTAAAATTTATTCTTAGTGGATCCCTATTCAACAAAAGAAACATGCTTAACAAATTTCAAGTATATGGGTCTAACAATTAAAAACAGGATTTTTTTTCTGTAATTCCTCTTGACCCCTCGCAAACATCTTTGGGGGTCAATTTTCATTTTACTCTTTGTTAGAGGAACTCTATTTCATGAAAGGAACATGCCTACCAATTTTCAAGCAGGATGATCAAGTAGTTTAAAAATGGAAATATTTATCGATTATGCCTCTTAATCTCCCGAAATTAAACTTGGTAGTTGATATTCGCGAAACCCATTTTGTAGCGGTTCTCTACTTTACGAAAGGAATCTGCTTATCAAATTTCAAGACTGTACGTCTAACAGTTTAAAAATGGGGATAATTGTCTATAACGCCACTTGAGCCCCCGCAACGCCACTTCTGGGTCTGTTTTCACAAAACCCATTTTGTAGGGGAATTGCACTCTATGAAAGGAATCTGCTTAGCAAAATTTGAAGACTGTGCGTCCAATTAATTAAAAATGCAAAAAAATTATCAATAACGCCCCTTGAACCCCGCAACACCACCTAGGGGTCGATTTTCACAAAACACATTTTGCAGTGTATTTCTATCCTATGAGAGGAATCTGCTAACCAAATTTCAAGACTGTGAGTCTAACAGTTTAAAAAAAGAAATAATTATTTATATCTACCCTTAACCCCCCGCAACACCCTTAGGGTCAATTTTCTCCAAACCCGTTTTGTAGCGGATATTTACTCCATGAAAGAAACATTCCTACCAATTTTCAAGCAGGTAGGTCAAATAGTTTAAAAACGAAAATATTTATCTCTTACGCCACTTATTCCCCTGCAACGCCACTTAGAGGTCTGTTTTCACAAAACCTTCTTATAGCTGATCTCTACTCTATGAAAGAAATCTCTTTATCAAATATAAAGACTGTGTGCGTCTAATAGTTTAAAAATGGAAATAATTATCTATAACGCCCCTTAAGTCCCCTCAACGCCACTTGGGGGCAATTTTCACGAAACCCATTTTTAGCGTATCTCTACCCTATGAGAGGAATCTGCTTACTAAGTTTCAAGACTGTACGTCTAATAACTTAAAAATAGGAATTTATAACGCCCCTTAAACCCCCCGCTCCCGCAACACCCCTTGGGGGTCAATTTTCCCAAAACCCATTTTGTAGCGGATATTTACTACAGGAAAGAAACTTACCTACCAATTTTCAAGCAGGTAGGTGAAGTAGTTTAAAAACGGATATATTTATCTATTACGCCCCTTAATCCCCCGCAACGCCACTTAGAAGTCTGTTTTCACAAAACCCGTTTTGTAACTGATCATTATTCTACGAAAGGAATCTATATATCAAATTTAAAGACAGTGCGTCAAATAGTTTAAAAATGGAAATAATTATCTATAACGCCCCCTAAGCCCCTGCAACGCCACTTGGGGGTCGATTTTCACCAAACTCATTTTGTAGCGGATCTCTACTCTCTGAAAGGAATCCGCATACCCAATTTCAAGATTGTACATCAAGTAGTTTAAACATGGAAACAATTATTATTAAAGCACTTAACCCCCGTAACGCCCCTTGCGTTTCGAATTTCGGAAAATCCGTTCTTAGCTGATGTCTACTCTATCAAAGGAACATGTCTACCAAATTTCAAGTCTGTAGGTTGAATAGTTCCAGAGATTTCGTGATTAGTCAGTCAGTCAGTGAGTGAGTCGCTTTTCTCCTTTATATATATATATATATATATATAGAAGAGAAAAGAGATAGAAAAAAACTAAAATATACCGCTCTTTATTATGAATTGTATTATCTTACTTCATTTTTATAAAAAGTTTTGAAATTAACTCAATTTTAAAAGTATTGGTCTGCTCAGATTTGAGAGTGCTAAAACAGTATACTGTTTTAATTTTTGTAATAATTATTAATGTGTTGTAAGTATTGTATTTTAAAAGTAAAGATATTACTCGATTATTGGATTCCTTTATGTAGAATTCTGCCATTTATTTGACTCTGAATTTGATTTTTCAAAATAATATCCTCCTAATTCATTTATTCAATTGAAATAATAGAAAACATGATTTTTCAATGTTTTACTTCATCTCTAGTACATAGAATAATTGATCAATCATACTAATACCAAATTAAATCATTAATATCTTTTATCTGAGAAAGTATTAAATTTAATAAGTATAGATTCCCGCAAAGTTTGTGCCACAGTATACTAACGCGAAATTTAAGAAAGTGTGTTTTTTGGGGAAAAGTGTTGCATAAAATATTAAAATAGGTGAATATTTTCTTAATTCTTTTGAAATATTATTTCATTTCTTGTAATAGCATTGAAAACACTACTGCCTTTTTATTACTTTACGTGTGTATGAAATAAGATTCTCAATTATGATATGATTGAAACGAATTTTGAAATTTGAAAATATAAACCCCACTGTATATTATAATTAGTTTTATTATAATAGAGGTTAATTGAATTAAATATAAAAATTCCTTGTTATTTTGGGTACAAAAAATACTTTATCATTCATAATTAAAAACACATCATTTTGTGAAGGAATGAAAAATGTCATGATCTGGGGGGGGGGGAATCAGAAACACACACACAGTAAATTATTGTTTTGTTAATGAGATTTTATATCCCATAAGTTTTTACGAAGTCCTTGTATATACTAATTTATTTAATTTTATATTGATTTCTAATTTCAAAAGCTTTCATGCATAAATAATTGGATAATTTGAAACCTGTTTTATTTTTTTAAATTATCTTCTTTTTTGTTTTATTCATGTGGCAAGAGTGTTAAATTTGCCCCCTTTTTTTTACATTTTTATAGGTGCTTCAACATCTGAACCATTAGATATGGCTATGAAAAACACCGGTGTTTTGTTAAAAAGAATGCGAGCTCTTTTAAAAAATACCAACTATGTCAGTGATCCATTACAAGCTTATATCATTCCATGTACTGATGCACATCAGGTATTTTATAAATAACTGCTCTTCATTAAAAAAATAAAGAGGGTGAAATTTTTTGTTTAGAAATTCAAATTTGTCTTTGAATTTAATGTGGTATACCTTTGTTTTGCTTATAAAGTTTAAAGAAACAATTGTGTCTTAACTTCTGTTAAAATATTTCTTGTTAGTTATTAGAGAGAGAGAAAATTATTTAACTCTTATGAAAGGATATATATTTAGTTTTCTTCATAATTTTAAATAGTTTATTTTAATGTTCATTTATGATGGATAGGCTTTGTTGTGACAAAATGATAGTGTGTGTGCATATAGTCATAAGATGTATGCTATTTTAGACTAGGATTTTGAACAAAAAATTAATGTGTGTTGATGTAATTATCAAGGAATTGCTCATGCTAAAGCTTTTGTAATTATACTCATTTTATTTTCTATAGAATGTTCTCTGTTAATAATACTGAACTATTATATTCAATTAAGCATGATTTCAAATTTATGGTAAAAATGTTTTAATATTTTTTTTAAAAAATTTCTCTCACAGACGTGTAAGAAAAATTTATATTTGACAATTACTTCAGTATGATCAAATATTTTATTGACAAATCAATAATTAATTGAATAGTTGTTTTTTATTATATAGACCTCCTCATTCTGTAATAGGTTTAAGAAATAATCACACAATGAGCTCTTTTTTAATTAAAAAAAAAGAAATCGCAATTCATGAACTTTAGTAATTATTTGTAATAATTTAGCTGTAGAAAGAGAAAGAGAGAGCTGAACTCTTTCTAAGCTTTAATAATTTAATTTTCATATCTACATTTTATGGGTTATTAGATTTCTTAAAATCGCTTTTTAAATAGAGAAGAAAATATTTTAAAATTTTGTCTCTTAAACTGTAAAGAAAATTTCAAGGAAACTTATCTCTCAGATTAAGTGTCAAATTTGTGCTAGTGTATCAGTTAAATGATTAATAGTCTGAGTAAAATTCTTAGTAGTAAAAAAAATAATTAATACGTATAACCCTTTATATATTCCTGGATAATTTTATAATAAATTATAATTGTATTATTTTAACAAGCTTACCCTTTGATAAATCAATTCTTTACAATCAAGTGCAGTATAAATATATATATTTATAATGAAAACTATTTCATTTAATTGCTAAATAAAATTATCAAATTTATAATTAATTTTCTTAGAGTGAATATCTTGCCCCTTGTGACCGACGTCGAGCTTTCATCTCAGGATTTACTGGTACAACTGGTATGTTTTCTGACTTCTATTAATTTTTAGTTTTACAAACATTCTAATTTTTCTGTTTTTGATAATATTTAGTTGCATCAGAAAATTTTATAAATGGGTTCACTTTGATTTTATTTTTCTTATTCTTTTGTTACATTAAAGATAAAGTTTTTTGGGGATAACTGTAGAATTTCTTTTGTTATTTCCTTAGTTTGATGTATTTCAGTTAATGATAAAAATAAAGCAAAACTGAGTTCAATGAGAAAGTGTTTTACCACTAAGCAACATTTTTCATTCTTTTTTTCCCTTTTGGTTTTTCTTTTAAAATATTTATGGGCTTTAAAGCGAAGAGTCTACAACTTTCTGGAAATTTTTTCCGGATTAAAACATTTAATTTTCAAATGATTGACCTGTGGTTGGCAACCTTGTAGCTGTGGTGTGCCAAATCAATCTACCGATATGATTCAGGAATGCCGCACAATAGGAAATATTTGAAACAATTTGATTCCCACTACAATGCATGCGGAGTTAGGAATAGAGGTCAAGAATACAGATTTAGTGTTATATTATGTAATACTTGTGCATCATTTAAAGATATTTATTAACATAAAAATAAATAATAAAATATAGCGATTTCTTCTGCATAAATAAGAAATAAAAATTGTACATATATCATGCATTATGTATCTCTCTTAAACATATTATTAGGAAAATAAAATAAAAAAACAAACCTTGTCACTACACTACTCTACTTAACATCAGCGATATAATTTGTGGTTTTCAATTTGACATAGGATTCTGAGTGTTTAATTGTCGACAACTGCTTTGCGGACTCAAAATATTTTTCATATGAAAAAAGATTTCTTCTTATTGATATTTAGAACCTTATTTTGTTTCTTTTACTGATTTCTGTTAGCCCGGGGGTTATTTGTAGTGTACCGGAATTATTTTATCCGTCTTCAATTTTAAAAAAAAGATATGTAGAACCAAAAGCACAGGAAAAAGAGTGCATTTAATTTTCTTCAAACAATTAAATCTCTTCAGCAATGACATTCAGCCATTTAATATAGCTGTTGATATATCGTTAGAGTTATCTTCCAGATTTTTTCGTAAGACCGTAAATTTTGCATTCCTTAATTCTGAAAATGTTAATTCATTAAGTTCTATTTCAAAATTATCAACTTTCATCTGCTTAAGAATTGACGAATAGAATGAGAATATTATTGGTCACATTAAATCCACTTGATGAAGAATGAAAATATAGAAACACAATCTTCAAAGTCTTTGCCTCTTTTGGAAAATTCGTTCTTAAGTGTTTCAATACAGATTTGAAGTTCATCTGTTTTGAATATATTTACCAACGCTTTAACGTTTGAGAAATATATGTAGGCACTTGTATTTGTATATATTTAATTTTGTAGCTAAGCCTTTCTAATATTCAAAAGGCTCAAGCACTCTGGCCCATTCCTTGCAATTCTAAGTTTAGTTTATTGAGATGTTTATAGTTATATCAATCAGAAACATCGATCTGCATAACCATTCTTTATCATTAAATTCGGTAAAATGTTGCCCCTTCTCATCTAGAAAAACATCAATATGTTTCCTGCATGACTCGCATTCAAGACTTTAACCTCAACTGAACCAATGGAAATGGTTGTGTAAGGGAAGATTTGCACATTCATTTTCCATTTTTTCTAAAAGAGATTTAAATTGTCTGTGTACCACTGGAGAAGGAGACACAACGGAATTAGCAATTTTAGGGAAAGTGTTCCTTACAGAAGTTAAGCACTGTGACAAAATTTTGGCAGCTACACATTTCAGATGTATCAAGCAATGGAAATTCTGCATTTTATGTCAAGTATGGTTTTCAAGAAGTTAGACTAGTCTTCTTTCTGTGCCAACCTCTGCAACCGTGCCATCAATAATTACACAAAATATTTTTTATTTATATTCATGTTTTTACTTAAAAAATCGTCGGCTCTTGGTGGCTTAGAGGTAGCGTTCATGCTTCCTAAGTCCAAAGTTATGGATTCGATCCTGGCTGGGTCGATAGATTTTTCAGATCGAAATTAGTTTTTTTTTTTTTTTTTTTTTTTTTTTTTTTTTTTTTTTTTTTTTTTTTTTTTTTTTATTTATATTCATGTTTTTACTTTAAAAAATCGTCGGCTCTTGGTGGCTTAGAGGTAGCGTTCATGCTTCCTAAGTCCAAAGTTATGGATTCGATCCTGGCTGGGGTCGATAGATTTTTCAGATGCGAAAATCGTAGGCACGCATGTTGTATGATTATGTGGCATGTGAAAGATCCCTTGAGTATCAATTTCGTTCTGGTATTCTCGGCAAAATTAAACCATGGCAATATTTAGTATCCACCGAGAGCTTGAATTGAATAAATTCAAGCTTCAAATTTTGGTAACCGGAGCAGCAATTAGATAGTGCCACCAATTGAAATGGCTTTCACACATTTGAGGATTTGCCGTGTCTGCAAAGGCTTAGCTGCCCAAATGCAGCCCATGTGACAAAAAAAACTTTCAAAATAATGTAGATGAAGAAAATCTGTCATTAAGTTGTCCCAGACAGAGGAATCAATCTGCATAAATCTTCATAACTCGATTTTTATCACAAAATCATACAATTATTGTAAGGCGCGCAACATCATTCACATCGGTACTTTCTTAAAGCAATTTCAAGTGCAACACTTGCTCGTAAACCAGAATTCTGTTTTGTTACAATTTCTGCAATTTTAATTTTTCATCTTTCAATTCTTTTTCAGAAGCTGGTGTATTTCTTGAATTTGAGATAATATTGTTTGTAGATTTGGTAAATTGCTGAACAATATTTGAACACTTTAAAAAAGTGTCCTGTATATATTCACCTCCTGTAAAATGTTAGCCTTTGTCAGCTGCATAATGAGCAATTGCGAAACTACATTTGGTGACTTTAAGTTTGGTTCCAATTGTGTTTGACGAATAAATATAACTTGTTTCTTATATTTAGTAATAGATCTTTTTTGCAACTTCACATTTCCCATTGAAATTCTTAAATGTAGACATGTTTAGTTTGAAAATGTCTTTCTACGTACATGTGATGCTTTCGCGACATAACACACATACTGTTGATATTTGCTTAGCTAGAGTTAAATTTAATTTTAGAATTTGGAATATTTTTTTGTTTTAGAACCTTTTATTTAATCCTGAGATTTTGTAATAATTTATTTAAACAAAGCATGTTACCAGCTCAGCAACAGTAGTGCAGACATCAGGAGAACACACTTATAGAGACTAGATTATGAAAGACAATCTTAATTTGATGGATCACTTCAATTATGCAATGCATCGTAGCGCATGTCTTGTAGCATGTACAAAATTGAAGTTATAGTGGAAGCATTATGTAAACAAGTGACCATTATATGAATGAAATGCTGAAGCACAAAAATAAATAAATCCGGGGATTAAACAATTCTTCGAAGTTCTTAGATGAATCGATCCGGGGTATAAGGCAGGGCCGTTTTTAACTTCCCCTGCGTCCAAGGTGGTTCAAATTTTTTCGCCCCCTCCCCTGCCCCCACTTTTTCAGTTCCTACTTTGTAAATTCTGGTAGAGGAACTGAAGAAGGTCTAGAGGGGTTTTTTTTCCAATTTTTTCTCTCTTTCTTCACCCTTTAATTTTTTGCGCTCTAGGCACTTGCCTTGTATGCCTAAGCAGTAAAGTGGTCTTGAGATCAGGACTATATCTAACACATACAAAAGGATCTTTTTGCTGTACAAAGTCATATTCACTGGTTCTAGAGTCGTGAGAACCGTGAGCATCAAGGTTTCTTTCTTTCTTTTTTTTTTGCCATCTTATTAAATATGTAGATATGAATTGTTACAATAATTAAACCAATAAAATGAAAAACTTCACAGTAAAACTAAGAATGTGTCTTAAAGTTAAAAGCGACCTATCGTGCACAACATGTCTAAAACTAAATTCTACTTATGATTGAAATCATACTTGATGTTCTTGTATCTGTGCAATGAATCAAACGAAAGGAAAGAAAATGCTAAAGTGCAGAGAAGAGAGATAGGGTGGTTTACTTTTATGCAATAATTTTATAGAGTACCTTTGACAATTGAACAATGAACCTTAGAGGTGATAGACCATCTCTGAAATTTCTAGGCAGATTTCATATTTTTAGTATGTATATGGTGTTTAATACATTGTAAAATTGGCATACATAATAAAATTACAGCACATCCTGTTTCTTTCTTTCTTAATTTTTTTTCTTCAAGTGATGGAGAACTCAGCTTAATTTTTTTAATTAAAATTTGCAAACTGAAAGCTAACAGTTTTCTCAAAATATTCATATCTTCTTAAATATAATCTTCAAAATAAGGTGACTAAACTTTTGACACATATTAAAACAAATTAAATTTGCATATTCTGAATGAAACTATTTAAAATACTTGGATGATGCACTCTCTCTCTCTCTCTCTCTAGTAATCTTAACTTCAACATCCTGGATAAAATATCCTTGGAATAGTAGTTTTTATAATAATTTATAACTTTATTTTTGTATTTAGAATGATGCATTTTAAATTTTGAATGCTATTAACTGATGCATAAAAAAACATAAAATTTAGTTTTATGTAATTTAGATTGAAATATTGCTCTTAATGGGATTTGTATGATGTTGTCAATTACATTTGAATTTCATTGTGCTGTTCTTGTAACATTTTACTTACATGAATATCTTTAACATTATTTAGGAACTGCTGTGATAACAGAAAACCATGCAAGTTTGTGGACTGAGAGGCGGTATTTCCAGCAAGCAGACAAGCAACTTGATAACAACTGGACCTTATTGAAAGAAGGTTCATAAATTATATATATTTTTTAATGTACAAATGGTTTACTTTTATTTGGTAACCTATAAAGTTTCACCAATTTTAGCAACTTCAAGTCAAAAGTAATTATTTATGCTTAAAATAACATAATGTTTTATTTTAAAGGTTTGCCCGGTACTCCAGCTATACATGAATGGTTGTCTAGGGTAAGAATAATTTAAAAGTGATAAATATATTTTTTATCTTAATTTTTAAGTTAAACTTTTTTTTAAATGTTCATTTTGCTATTCTAAAAAATTGCTGTTGCTTTAATGCATGAGTTTAAGTTTTTATAAGCTTTTATTTAGAATGAAATATTTCTTTTGTATTCATATTTTAAATTATCACATTTTTTTACTACTAGGTGCTTCCAGTTGGTAGTAAAGTTGGAATTGATCCTCTATTAATATCTTATGGTAAGAATTCTGGTTTATTAGTCAGATGAATTTAAAAAATAAATGGTTTTGTTTTTAATTATTGTAATGTAATATTTTATGCATTTAGATATTTTCTATTCCTGAAAAGAAATTCTTCCAACTTTTTACTTTTTTGATAAAGTTTTCGAATTACTTTTTCTAGGTATTTTTATATTTGTTAATGAAGCAAATCTAATTTGTAATAATTTAATATAAATGATTATGGATGTCGAAAAATCGGTTATTTCAATTCATTCGCATTTTTTAATGGTTTTTTTTTGTCTTGTAAAATTTGAAGATTTGTTCTAAAGTAATTTCTTTCATTTGCTTTCAATTATTTACATATTACTACAGTAATCAAATAAGTGTTTTTTATTATTATTAATATGCATATGAAGATTCTTTTTTGATAGATTTTAAAATTTAATGCATTTTGGTGTTCTCAGAGTATAAATATGTGTTAAAGGTCAGCAAAACCACACATGCTAAGACTATAATACAATTTCAAAAACAAAGTGCATAGTCTAATATTTGAAAAAAAATCAGATTGCTAGTTTATATTTTCTAGTTTCTAAATAAGCTTCTGTTTTGATGGTGTATATTTACATAAAATAAAAATTATGCACGCTTGTAGTAACAGAAAAGGAAAATTATAAGAAATTTAAAATAAATTATAATGTTGCAAAATTGACTCACCTGGAAAAAACTCTGAAAAATGTATCAGTAATTTTATGACGTTACAAAAAAAAGAGAGAGTAAAAGGCTTTAGTTTTGTGATTTTAAGTAACGTCTTTTGTCATAGATAGAAAGTGTGATAATAAAATCACACTGAGGTCACAATTTCATTCATGAGATCACTATCATTATCACTGTGATGTGATAATATGATAGCTTTCATTAAATGAAACTCAATAATACTGAGATTTAAATTCATGTATTACATGCATCATATTTGCAATATGATTAATTTTTGCTCCTGTTCATTTTGGGGGAAGTGCAAGGTTGTCCATTGTCAATTATGCAGAGAACAGTGCTTGACTGCACTTTGCATGCATTAGCCAATGTGCTCTGCAAGATGTGTAGATGTTTCCCTATCCACCATTCTCCTTTGATCCCTCATTAACCAAACATGCCTGGGACATGATTAAATACCGCTTACACCATAACTATAGAAAATAGTTGACAGGGAATGGGGAGCCATCCCTCAGAATGACATCCGTACTTTCATTGATTCTGTACTTTGATATGTTCTTTTATGCATCACCTTCCACGGTGAGCCAACAATCTATTGAATTCATGTTCTTTTTACTCTGTGTTGAGTGTTATTTCGAAGAAGCACCACTTATTGCTAATTGCTATCTTTCTTTGTTTGCCTGATTTCTTCATTTTGTGGCCACTCTTTGGTGTTGCATTTGCTATGTCACTTGTCTTTTCGAGCATTAGTTCTGAAGTTCTATTTTATTAATAAAAGGTTATTTAAATACATATACATTATATTTAAAAATGATTTTTTACTCTGTAATAACAGTCATGTAAAATGGTGTATATGCAAGGCTGAGTGTCCTCCTTCCTTGTTTGTGGAGGTAATAATTTAATGAATTAGTCCTAAAATATTTTAATGCAGATTTCAAATATACACTACAGGAAAGTTATAGAAAGAAAGGTGTCTATTCAATTTATAGTGGCAGTTTTGAAAAGTATTTTGAGTAATTTTTAAAAATAGCCATTAAGAATTGAGGTTAACCAATTAAGATTAAATATAAAACTTTCCATATTAAAAATTAACTAGATAAGAATATCTTCCCCTTAGTAAAAATTGTCATTTATAAGTATATTTAGGGGAATGATAATTGTTTTGTTTATATACTGTCAACTTTTTACATCTAATGTAGAGTTTGAATGCGGTTTTCTAGAAACTAGGGGAAAGTTTCATAATGCTATATAATTCATCAGATTTCAATTGGGATATCTCAGGTCATTTAACATTTGTGAAAATCTGAAATAAACTGTATTTCACGTAATTATTGTTTTCCACATCCTGAGAGAATTTTGCTTTATTTTTAATAAATTGAAAAAGTACTATATACTTGATCACTTATTTATAATTAATTATAAAAAACACTAAAGAACAAAAATCTATTCGCCAAATGAGAGTTATTTCTAAATGGAATGAAAATAAGTAGATGTGATGTGCTCAATGAAAATGAAACGCTAATGGTACCATAGAAATTGAATGTTTTATTCAGGAAATACATTTAGAAAAGCAAAAATGTCTATAATTTTTTGCCCTACCATTGACCTTGATGCAAGCTATTATCCAGCTGGACATTGACTTGTTGAGTTGGCTGATGTCCTCCTGCAATATTGCTTGCCATACACGTACGTTTCAAGTAGCATATTAGATTGATGTGATCCTGGGATGATTGGAGATGTTGGGCATTATATCCTGTTGAATTGTATTCCCAAGTGTCTGGTTAAAGAAGGGCAACACTAAGAGGTTTAAAATCCTGTAGATATATCGCCTCACTATAAGTATATCAAGCATGCTAACTAAAGAGATCCGTCTATCAAATGAAACGACACGCTATACCTTTATTTCTGGTTGCCATGCTTTGTGGGAAATGAAAGTGAGGTGAATTTCGTACTACTTGCCTGAACATCTCCAGATACGTCATCATTTGTCATAAAAGCTCAATTCAAATTTGGACTGTAGTCTGTGACAGTCCTGATCAATTTCACCCTTTACCACTGCAGACGCTTCAAGCGTTTTTCGCCGGTGGAAAGCCGTCAGTGTAATGGTTTCCGTGACCTTAGCCTCTTTTTGCTACCATTGGTATCATAGTCCCTTGTTAGATCATTGATAAGGAGGAATCAGAGGCTAACACTGATCTAACAATCAATCAGTCATTGCGTTCTGCTATCCCTCTCAATTAACTATTACCTTGTCGACCTTAGTTTACCTATTTCTTTCAACATTTTGGAATGGTAATATCGCTTTAACTCAAATGTTAAATGGTTCTGCGATTTGCCTACCCTTCTTCCTTTAATCGAACTGCACATTGTGTCTCACGTATTCATACTTTTCACTAATCTGTCTATTAAGCATTGGTACAGTCCCTGTGAGTCAAAAGAACATAGAAATTATGTGCTACCATTGAAATGTCCTCTATTTATACACTATCCTTATGCTCCGTTTCAATGTGTTGGAGCTCTAAGTGTTAAATCTTTTGTATATTCTATTCTAAGGTCCCTTTGGGTAACTATCTTGGTTCTTCCCATATTTCGTAGTGTGTATATATATATATCGAATCTAGTATATAAAAATTACGAATCTTGTTTCTTTTTTAGATACATTGATAAGATCATTATTTTTAGTTATGTAGTAGATTATGTTCCTAGTTTTAATTAGTATTCCAATATTTGAAATTATTAAAAACTAATTACAATTATGAGTCAGTTAACTTTTTGGACCTTCAATCAAAAATTAAGAGTAATTTGCTAATAAGTAATATTTTTGATTAAAGAGACTCTTTTGATTTTAGCATAAAAATGCCATTCTGGTGTAGTAACCTACACATATCTATATTTAAAAATATTATCTTAAATTTTATTTTAATAAAACAATGATTTAATTACTGATAATGAATTAAAGCATGATAATTATTTCTGCAAAAATTGCCTGAATTACAACTATTTAATTAAATTCATTCTTCAATAGGTTTCTGTGTTATTTTAACCTTTTTTAGTTATTTTTTAGTTTCTTTTAATTTAGCTGAATATTATTAAGATAACATATGCTTAAATTAATTACAAAAAAAAACTATCTAAGTGGTTCCTCTGTTTTTTTGCTTCTATGCTTCAACTTTAACACGTTATTTTGCGCGCGATTTTTCGAATAAGATGCTTCGTCTTTCAATATCTTAATGGTTAGCATACATAGTAACATGTAAGTTTTTATCTTGGTTTTTCATAAAAATATTTTTCTTAATATTCATCTGTATATGAGAAACCTTCTTATTCTCACAATTCATATATTCATTTTATTTTACTGTCTTGTGTTCCATCCACATGTTGATAGATTTAGGCCTAATTTTTCAACATGGTACTGTTTTTTCTATTATTTTGAAAATTTCTGTCGTACGGGGAAGGTGGATCCATAAAACATTTCTTAACCCTAATTTGCTGGCCTATTTCAGCGACAGCTTGAGAAATCGTAATAGGTCACCATTTTAGTCCAAAGACTCTTGATACTTTCAATTTAATAGTTATTTTTTAATAGCTCTACACCTCTGTTTCTTGTATTGTCTGTTTTTATCCAATTTTAGTACGATATTCTTTTGCACCATTTATTTTCTTGATATGTTTCTTAAAATCCTATTTCATTCTTTCTTAATCTTGTGTGAAGTATAATTTTGTCTATTATTTTATTTTATTTTATTATACTATATATATATATATATATATAATTACTCTGTTCATCTATGTATCTATGTGATATATGTATGAACTGAATCTGTGAGACAACTTTCCTTAAAGACCCAATTTTGGTTATATTGATTAAAATTTTTGTAAAAAAAATGGTTTCTTTTCTGTGTGTTAAGATTTAATTACATTTAAAAAATAACTTAGCAATTATATTTAGTTTAAGTGCAAATTCTATTATTGTTATGTTTATATATACTGTATTTCAATTTTAGAAGACTGGATTGAGCTGTCTTCCAAATTAGAAATGTCTGGACATTCCTTACATGCAGTGTCACAAAATTTAGTTGATTTGATTTGGGATGATAGACCTTCTCCTCCAAGCAATATAATTGAGCCAATGTCTTTAGTTTATACAGGTAGAAAAATATAAGTTTACTTCAAAATTATACTTATATATATTTGCAAATACGAAATTTATTCAATTATCTTTCCATACTTCAAAATTTAAATTAAGTTAATATTTCCACATGAAAGACTTAAGTACTTTAAATATCATTGAAAAAATTTGTTTTATTTTGTAGGTGTTCAACATTAAGAGTGTATATTTACACACCTATTCATCTATAAATTCGCATTTTTTTTTCTTTTTTGCATTTTTTTTTCAAGAAAATATGTTTTTACAAGTTCAAAGTGAATAAAATTTTTATTCACTAATTCTTCAAAGCGCGCGTAATGTGCATTCAAAATATATAACTTTCTTCCTCATGTTGTACAGTTTTTATTTTTACTAAATGTTTCATTTTATTTTTCTTCCTTTATTGTTTAACGTCAAAATCACTGTATGTGGAAAACTTAACGATCTTTTGCATGGGAGGTTTAAGCTGGTACTAAACTTTTGTATACAAATGTTTCTAATTCTTGTTTTTAATTAGATTTTACCCTCGATTTTGTAATGATAGACTTGAATATTATAATTTCATTTATTTTATAAATGCTTAAACAACCTGAAAAGAGTGAATGTTTAATGGTTCAAAATGTCTTCTTTTTTTTCTTATTCTGTAATGGCAATTAAAAGCCTCTTATAGTTAATTAATAAAAGTTAAAATTTGATATTTTAATTAAGTTTTATTGTTGTTCATTATTTGTTTTTGTACATTGCTTTAAAAAAACAAGATTGTTTGATTAAATTTTTATATGCTTTTTTTTATTCTGAGTCTCTGCTAAAATTAATAATTTTTTTTATTTCAATAAAATATAATATAAAAATTTAATTCATTTAAATTGTCATACACATTTAAAGCAAACTATGTAAAATTTAATTTGCTGTAAATATGTAAGGCAAGTTGAAATTCGCATGGGGGAATAACTACATTATTTCACAAATTTTGGGGGTTTGATTAAGGAATTAATACTAAGAACTCTACATATACTTCTTAAAGTATTCATTACACCTGCCAGAAAGGCTATAGACTTTTAGTAGTCATCTTGTGGATTTGTTGTACATTTCAGTTGTATATAGTAGGTGCTTTCTTCAATGTTGTACACATAAGATTTAAACTTAACCCACATTTTTAGGATATATCTGAGTATTCCCTTCACCCAGTTTTGGCATCTTGTATATACTTGAAGATTTGAATAACTTTTTACTATAAAAAGAATTTTACCCAAAAATTTTATCACAGAACTTAAAAAATACAAAATGTCATATTTTGTAGTGAGATAATGTAAGCCCTCAGTTGGTATTAATATTACTTTTCCTAAATTTTTTAATAACCGAAAATGATTTTTATATACCACTTTAATTAAAAGTAGTTTCAGTATCTGAGTGGTTCAATCTGCCTATATGGGAAATATGTGTCTATAAGTAAAAATATTTTGTGTGATTTAGCTTTGAAGAAGTTAAATATTTTTTTGTTCATATCTTTATAAATTAGTTTAGATATTTTAGTAATTGAAGATAATAATGCACTGATTGCAAATTTTAAAAATTAGTTCAAGAGGTTATGCATTTATAGGAAAATCATGGCAAGAAAAAGTGATTGATGTGCGGCTAGTTATGAAACAAAAGGGAGCAACTGCTTTAATCATAACTGCACTGGATGAAGTTGCCTGTATGTATATATTGGTTAAATAAGTCACATTTAATTATACTTTTATTAATTTATTATTTTAACTTGACATTTTTTAAATATGTTTCGCTAAATGATTTAACCTAATTGTATATATATATATATATAAATGAAATAGACGTGGCCTTTGAAAGGTATTCTTTATATGATTACTATTAATTACGATCGATGTTTGCTTTGGCTGGAATTGACGAGGCATTCCGGTGATTAATTAAAACGATTTATTATACATCTTGAACACATAAAAGCAAGACAAGGACAACACATCACAAAAACACACTGCAGCCGGCTACATGTTTACGCAGACAAAATACAGAAGCGAAAGAGAGCGCGGTCTCCAGGAATCTCGGTATTTATAGGCCGCTCAAATCACATGATCTGAGTGGGTGGATAGGTGTAGTTTAAAATACTCTTGTCTGGCGGCGGGTTAACTTATTACGAAAACGTTGGTCCTGAAGGGATGGACCATTGGCAATTAAAAGATATTTAAAAGGATTATATTACTGGGGTTATTACACATATATATATATATATATAGAATATTGAATAATATATATCCAGAAGGTTTCTTTATGAAATTTTTCTAACTCTCAAAGTTCTCATTTGAGAAAAAGTGCTTTTATTTGCCATTAGTTAATTTTAGAAGTAAATCAAAACATTTTTATTAAATTATATTTGTTTTGTTTTTTAAATTGTATAGATTTAGTATATATCATTTTAAATTTAAAAAAAATATTTATTTTAAATTTTTTCAATTATCTGAATATTTTTCCAAAATTACAAATTATGATTGGCTTTATTGGGTTATAAAATTTTGCTTAATGTATCAGATAAAAATGTGTGATCTCCTGATATTTTTCTGTAACCTCCTTATATTTTTCATATATAAGGATATTCCTTATATATTAAAAATATTAATTTCCTCCTTATATATATATGTAATAACTCCCAGTAATATAATCCTTTAAAATAACTTTTAACTACCAATGGTCCATCCCTTCAGGACCAACGTTTTAGTAATAAGTTAAACCGCCGCCTAACGAGAGTATTTTAAACTACACCTATCAACCCACTCAGATCATGTGATTTGAGAAACCTATAAATACCGAGATTCCTGGAGACCAACTCTTTTTCGCTTCTGTATTTTGTCTGCATAAACATGTAGCCGGCTGCCGCGTGTGTTTGTGTGTGTGAGTGTATTGTGTCGTCCCCTGTAATGTTTTATGTGCTTAAGATGTGGAATTAAACAGATTTGAATAACCCCATGACTGCCTCTTGGATAATATTTATTATGCCTCACCAATCATGTTATAAAGAAATCATGTCAACGGCCAGCATCGATTACATATATATATATATATAATTATATTTCCTCCTTATATTTTTCATATTAAAAATTTGGAATAATTTAAAATTCGAGTTTTAAACTATTTTATTTAATATTGAAAGTTTTGGAAGTAGAATTTTTTAAAAATGATGGAGAGAGAATTTATAATTTGTGTCTTTCTTTTTCTCTGTTTTCATTTTGTAAAATATGCTGGGTTTATTTACTCTCTTCCATTTGTTTTGAAGTGTTTAAATTTGTTCCCTGCTGTATTTTGTTTTAGAATATTTTTATGTTATAGTTCCATTTAAAAAATGTTTACAAATTTCTGGTTGGGTAATGCATCGAAATTAAGTTTTCTTTTACTAGAAACTGAGAATTTCAATTTATGAATCTGGTTTTCGATTTGTTAGAATAATCAACTTTTACTTCCCGTTTTGCTAATACATTGTTTTAAACTAGTTATTGAGGTACCGAATGATCAAGCATTCTGTTATCAAATCCTTTGTAGCTTTTTTTATTAAATTGTTGTATTTCATTGATAAATTGTTTTTTTTTTAATTATAGGATTTGAAATAAAATTGCTCATATTTCTTCTCTTACTAGCTATACATTTTGTATTTGTAATTGAAGTTAAAGGTGTTTATATAAAAATATTTTATATATTTTTTTCCTTCTTCAATTGGATTATTTCTACTTTTGAGTGTTTTTGTTCAAAAAGTTTCTTGCAGTATTTTCGAAATTTGTATTTCTCAGTTAGTCACATAATTATTAAGTTTAAATTAGTAACTCTATAAGTTCCAAAATTTTTTATATTTAGATTTTATTCCACTATTTTGTTTAAAAAGAATATATTTTTCTCTATAATATTTTGTTTTGACATCCTTCTATTTTATTCTTCGTCTTTTTCTTTAAGCCTATCTAAATTCCTTTCTACATCTTAGTTAAATATTAGTAATTTTTCATTTAGTTAAATTACTGGCATCAACTTGAGAACCATTTATGATGCAATTTGAAATGCAAATAAACGCCTCAAAAATGTTTCTTATATAATTTTCATTTCATTTAGGAAATAAAAAAAAACAGTTATTGTAGCAGAGAATTTTGATATGTCACACTTAAGCAAAATGAGTTTTTATTTTTGATAGTTGTGAAATATTAAAGAATGGCTTGTTTTTTTAATGCTAATCAAATTTCCTGAATATGCAAAAGAAATATATCAACTGAATTGTCATTAATTTTTTGAAATTAAAATTTTGGACAAAATGCTATTAAGTTAATTTCACTTATAAATCTGGAAAATTTCATTTATCTTCTTTACAATGTCATGCAACTCATTAATTATTTTATATTTGTTCTCTCAATTATACATCTTTATAATTCTATTGTTAACTTCATTTTAATAAATATGCTTTGAAGTCTGTTTTTATTTGTCAACAATAGCACTTTTGAATAATATATTTTTTTTATATTCTTAAATGTGTTTTGTAGTTCAAAATGATTCATTGATTCATCTCAGATTTCCCTGCTCAGCTATTATATTGTAATATGTTTTAATTTGATCACATTATTGTTTTCATCAATAGTTTTCTTAAAAATATATTCATTCGTAATCATGTTATTATAGAGTTTGTTTAACAAGAATTAACATTAAAAAAAATCAAAAATTTATTGTTAATGATTTTGAAAAAGAAATTTTATTGTTATACATAAATATCTATTTGTGACTTTTAAGTATATCTTGTTTTTGATGATTCAAATGTTTCATATAAATCTCTCTGATTCTGAAGATAATTTATTTTATAATTTTCAAATATACATAGGCAATTGTATCGTTTTCTTTTCAATAATTGTATTTAAATTTAATATAATTTTTTTTTATATTTGTGACAATTTTAGTGTATTAAACTCTACTGATAATTATATGTACTTCATTATATTTCTTGCCATCGTTTTTGGTTTTACATAATAATTTCATTGACATTCTTATTTTATATTTTGTAGGGCTTTTTAATTTGCGTGGTAGTGACTTTGACTATAATCCAGTTTTTCTTGCCTTTGGTGTAGTAACATTAGAGACTGTTTAGTAAGTATGTATTTAATTACTTGTTTTTGTATGTGCAAATACTCCCACATTCCTGTAAAGAGAAATTGTAAATTTTCCCTTGTGTACTAATAAACTGGAATTATTGTGAACTATTTATTGTTTCTCTGATTAAAGAATTATTTCAATACATTTTGTTTTCATGTAACTTTAATTATTTTTTTATAATTTTTGTTAAAAATATGAATTTTATAAATATTTAATTTTTGTTGATCGGAATGTAATATTATTAATGTTTCTCTTCAAGAATGTTAAATTTACCTTTACTCTCTTACCTTTTTTTTACTTAATAAATATCTGATTACTTATTTTGTAAATTTTTTTGTTATGTTTTTGTTTTAGATTTAAATGCAAAGATGTTTTATTTTGAGATTTGAATGCCTTTGATATCACAATTTATGACAACACTGCTCAGAGATGCTGTTAATAAAACCCTCTTAATCAAATGAGTAATATTTAATTATAATACAGTCGACTCTCAATAATTCGAAGTTGGTGGGACCATTGAAAAACTTCGAATTATCCCGAGGGTAGAAAAATTTCCCAAAATACACGAACAAATTTTTTTAACACATTTAAGTTTGAAACCATGTAACAAAACAACAATTGTACAAATGAATATAACTATTTTAAAGTATTTTTGAAAAGTGCATATTATATGGTATAAATATTATACAGAAATAAAAAATCCTGTATTAAAAGAATACATTTATGTATTAAAAACAATTATTAAAAGAATATATACCATACATAATTAATCTTTTATTATGAAAAAATCTGTTATCCTTTTTTGTTTTATGGCATTCAGTCTAACTGTCAATAGATTTTTCCAGAATAAATGAAGCTTGAAAAAGGTCCGCGTCGACTTGATTTTGAAAGAAGTAGCGTAATTTGCTTAGGGACACTTAAGCTTCTGTCAGAGTTATCGGAGTTAACTCTTCCAATTCGTCTTCTTCACTTTATGTGTTATTGTGTCCAAAGCCACAATTTCAGAGTCAGATAGGGATCCCCGTACAGCGATATCCTTGTCAACCTGCTCGTAGTCATCAAACGTCAAATCTTGTACTGGGATAGCTTCTCAAAGGGACAGTTCAGCATTACTTTTCACGAGTGTATTGTGCACATCAACCAGGTTCGGCATTGGTCCCAACTGTTTAAAACAGTTCTGAATTGTCAAAGTAGTGACAGCTCTCTAAGCTTGTTAATCATGATCAAAGCCTTTAAAATAGAAGTAGTTACGTTCTGGTGATTTTCGAGGTTATCCAAAACGCTTTTAACGACTTCACGCTGATGAAAAGTTTTAAAATTGTGTATGATGTCTCAGTCGAGTGGCTACAGTTTTGAGGTTGAGTTTGGAGGGGAAAATTGAAGGATTTTTCCACATTTGATAAAGGTGGTGCGTTATTGGGTACAATGCAGTTGTCAAAAAATTAGAGAATACACCGTTTCTAGATTTTCATATCCTGGTTCAATGAAACCAACCGTTCATTAAAGTGTTCATTGGTCATCTATGCCTTCTTGTTTGAGCGGTATGTGGTAGAGAACGAGTTTACACCCTTGAAACACCGAGGTTTTACAGATTTTCTTATAACAAGAGGACAGTGGCGCACACAAGGGGGGGGGGTGTTCTGAAGGTCTGGACATCCCCAAAGCCCTTGAGTTTTTTTCGATTGATGATAATCCTATATATAAATAACATAACATTTAAATAAGTACTTGTAATTAACAATTTATTTTATTAATCAATGCTAAATATTAATTCAATAATTTATTTTTTACTGTTTTTTGTTAACAAAATCGACAAAATCAGAAGAATTAATTGGTGTTGACTTGAGATATGATACGAGTTGGGGGACTTTCGACCATGGATTTTTTGTGTGCGCTACTGCGAGAGGAGTAATCTTTTCTCTGAGTCGATCATGTTTACAGCCAGTAAAACAGTTAACCTCTCCTTGCTATGTTTTCCTCCATGGAATTTTTCTTCTTTTAATGTAAATGTTTTTTCTGTCATGCACAAAAAAAAAGGGTCCGGTTTCATCCGTGTTAAATATGTTACATGGATCGTACTTTTGTATTAAATCTGTAAGCGAGTTCTGCCACTTAGAACCAACATTATTGTTGACACTATTTTTGAAGACTAACCCATTCCTTTTCTTAAAATTTGTAAGCCATCCCTCGCTAGCCAAAAACTTCATTCCTAGTTCTTTGGCGAATGCTTTAGCCTTTTCCTTCAATAAAAAGTCACCCACTGGAATATTCTGTCCTGGACACTGTCTGATCCATTTAATTAAACACTGTTCAAGACGTGGAAAATTACCTTTACTAACGCGTTTTCTCACTCTAGAACATGCTCTAACGATTTTCTCTTTATTCTTCAGTATAGTGAAGAGCGAGCTCAGTGAGATATCAAATGCTTTGTCTTCATCGACCTTTCTCTCACCTTTTTCTACTGATTCTATCACCTTTTGCTTTTCAGAAATTTTTAAGCATTTGTACTTTTTAAAAGAAGACATGACATTCTACTTGTGTGATAAGGTGACACTGAGGTGGGATGTAAAGAAGTGCTTCAAGGTTTATCGAAATTAATAGGTAGCGAACGTGAATCACCACAACTTTAGCAAAAATAATAGTTTAATTTAAAATTAATACAAGGCGTATTCACAGTTTCACACTTAGATACGGAGCATACTTAATAGTATCGACGGTGGATAGGCTCTTCTTGCCTAATTAGTCCGCCAATATTCGACCAGATTTTCTTCTGTTTTTATCGCTTTCCTTCACTACTCCTCTACTTTCACTTTCCACTTCGTCTTTTTTCACCTCTCGAATAAGACTCCTTAACGCCTCTCCAATTGTTTTCCATTCCACATTGGAAACAAAATCGTTTCGCACCCGGTTCCCTTAGACCAGTGTTTCTTAACCTTTTTGGCACAAGGGACCACTTTAAAAATTTAAATATGTCACGGACCCCTGTATGAAAAAAAAATTGCTTAAACATCATTTATTACAAAATATATTCTGTTTTATTATTTAATTATTTTAATATTTTTATTTCAATAGTATAAAAAATTTGAAGAAATTAAAATTTTTAATGTGAAGGCTGTTGCTGCTTTTCCTTGATTAACAGATTGAATTGAGGGATGGTTTTCGACAAAGCAACGCGCATATCATGTTCGACATTCAGTCGATTTCGATGTTTTGTTTTTATTGTGACAAGTGTGGAAAATCCCGCTTCGCAAAGATATACTGTAGCAAACGGAATAATGGCTGCCATAGCTCGTTTTACAAGCAATGGGTAGGCTTCTCTTAAAGAAGACCAAAACTCTCCAAGAGTTTTTGAATCGAGATCCATTTTTAACAAGGACTTTGTTTTCAAATCAATTAGCTCATCTTTGGCAAGGTTCATGTCATCGATACAGTCAATATCACAAAGAAAAGGATTACGAATCCACAACTCATCTTTTATATTTATTCCATCCGAATTGAAATATTTTTCAAATGAAACTTGAAGTACTTCCAAGTGTTCACAGATTTCATTTTTCAAGTTATTCAATAACAAACTATCTTGCCGAGATCCATTTTCAAAAAGCACTTCGTCCAACATTTGAAAGTTTGCATACATCCCATTTTGAATTCTAATTTTCCAAAGTGACATTTTCAATAAAAATGCCTGTAGTTTCTCAGTGGCATCCATAATTGTTGTATCAGGCCCTTGAATTGAAAGACATATATCGTTCATGTGGTTAAAAATGTCTGCCAGGTAAGCCAATTTACATATAAAATCTTTTTTCTTGAAATATTCGAAGAGTGAGTTATCTTTTCTTCTAAAAAAAGTGATACTTCTGTCTTCAACATGAAAATTCGTTTCAAAACGTGCCCTCGTGACAGCCAGCACACTTCCGTGTGGTACAGAAGTATCTCATGTTCTGCGTTCATTTCTTGACACAGTGTTTTAAAAAGACGATGATTAAGAGCTCTACTTCTAATAAAATTCACAGTTTTAATAACTATTGACAATACTTCTTTTAAGCTGGTTGGAAGAGTTTTTGTAGCCAGTGCATGTCTATGTAAAAAACAATGTGTAACAATAACATTAGGAGCCTCTTTTTTTACCAAATGGGCAAAACCAGATTTATTGCCAAGCATCGCAGGTGCTCCATCCGTACAAAGTGAATGAAGTTTTTGCTTCCAGTCGAAGTCGTGTTTGGAAAAGAAAACATTTAAAATCGCTAAAACATCAATTGCCTTTGTAGTTTGCAAAAGAGGCTCACAAAATAAGAATTCTTCTTTGATAGTATCAGCAGACACGTAACGAACAAAAACAAGAAGTTGACTACAATTTGAGATGTCTGTAGTTTCATCCAGTTGCATACTAAAGGGAAATGGCGATGCTTTCAATTCATCGATGATCCGTTTCAAGATATTGCAAGAAATTTCAACTATTCTTGAATGTATCACATCCTTGGACAATGGAATAGCCTCAAGTTTTTTTCTATATTCCAGTCCACAAACTAATTCAACCATTTCCAGCACACATGGCTTAATTAATGTCTCTCCAATAGTATGCGGTTTCTTACTTTTGGCAATACGATATGCAACTCTGGAAGATGCCTCAACCAAAGGTTTTTGTGGAATACCAAATCCAAGTTTGGTTAATGTTCCAGATTTCGAAAACTGGGCTTTCTTCTTTGTAAAAAATTCTAGATCTTTAGATGCATTTTCAGGATGAAGAGATTTGAGATGCTCTATCAATTTTGCCGGTTTCATACTGGCGTTTGCCAAAACTTTTCCACAAAGAAAGCATTGTGTCTTTTCAACACCGTCCGATTCCTTCATGCAGCAGAATCCATATTTTACATAATTTTCATCATACTTCCTTTTTTTGGACATTTTGGGCTACAAAAAATATCAAATAATCAAATGAAACATTAAGAACAAACATTCAGACACAAAAAAACACTTGAAAAAGCGGCAAGGAATCTAAAAAATATGCTACTCACAAACAGATGAAAGACAAAAATAAATGTACGTCTTACCTCCAGGGCAGATCCAACAGAAATAAAATCGTGAATCAAGTTTAAAATTATACCGCTATTTCAAACTCAAACAAATTATCGACCAATGAAAAGGCTAAAACAAAAGAGGAATAAATGAGCATGCGCGAAAAAGCGCCTCAAATTCTCTTCTTCGGAGGAGCGGAAAAAGAAACAGGGTTGCCATACAGAGCGCGCTAAGGATGAAGTAGGTCAGGGTTACCACTGCTGGCTAAATATTGATGCAAACATTTTAAAAATTAGGATCAGTCGGCGGACCCCCAAAATATGACCCATGGACCCCCAAGGGGTCCATGAACCACAGGTTAAGAAACCCTGCCTTAGACACTGTCCTCAACATCATTGGTTTTTAAAGGCACAGTCCAGTCTGGCCCATGCTGTTTTTTCTGCCACATGCTATAAGTCACACAGATGAGCCATAAATCATCATCTCAGCCCGACGCAAAATACACAAGCCTCCACATCTCTTTTTCACAATAGTGGACCATCTTTTCTGAACGCATGTGCAGCAAGGCCTCATGTTAAACGAAACATATGGATCGCCTACAACAGGTGCGGTCTGTCTATTGTTCACTTGAAGATGGAAAGCAATAAAAGGGTCTTTTCGCCTGAGGAACCGGAAAACACTAAGAAGGGGTAGCAACCAGATTGTTGTCAAAGGAGCTACGTTACATGGGAGACATTCAGAGACAATACAACACAACACAAAACTTGTAAGCTCCAGCCTGTTTGCTTTAGGACTGTACATGATAGTGAGTGTTCGAATTGTCGAGAATTTTATAACATAACTTCGAATTATCGCGTATATTAGTCTGGCCAGTCACAGATTTTACTTCAAAATATTGAGTGTACCAAAAGGTATTGTTTTAGTTCGAAATATCAACGAGTTTTTCTAGGGATTCAGCGTATTCTTCGAATTAGCAAGAGTCAACTGCAAATATTTAAAATATTGAATGTTAAAGTTAAGCCATTTTATAACATCAAAAATTTTGACTCTTATTAATTTATCTTAATGTGCCATTAATTGATATTTGCTGCAAAGTTCGTTTAATTCTGATGATTCCTTTCATGTTGTTGCGTTTTTTACAAGCAACAGTGTATTTTATAATATTTGGATTGTATTGGGAAATAAATGCCTATGTTGTGCAAAAAAATATTTATAATTAAATTAGTGAGAAGAATTATAAAGAGTAATTAACTTTCAAGATATTTCATGTATTGATTTCCTTTCAAAATCAGTGAGGAAATATGGTTTTTTTAATCTTAGATAAGACTTTAACTCGCTTACAAACACATACATTAAACATTTATGCCTTTTATAACTAATTTTTTTTATTAACACTTTGTATATTAAAGAACTATAATTTATCCGAAGTATTAATTTGCTTTGTATTATTTTTTTATAATATTATTTTTTTATATTGAAATTTTATGTATTATAGGAACCTGAAATAATATCCCATCTTTAAGTGATATCGAAATTTAAAAGTTTATTTTGTAAAATGAAAAGAGTCGAAGATGCACATTTTTATTCTAATTAGATTTTGTTCTTAAATATTTTGTATAGTAATTTGCAGATAAAATAAAGATTACTAGATAAATTTTCAGATTTCTTATTTCATAAAAAATTAGGCATACTATGTATAACAGTATTTTTGCATGAGTATTTAAGCTTAACAGTACTTTGACATGAATTTTTCTTTTATTGGGCATGAAATTGTGACTTGTATTGGAAATGAGGCTTGAATTTGAGTTTATTATACATCATTCATACTAAGACTTAACCGGATTCAAGAGCCTCTTCTTGGATCCACTAGTGCCAAGAGGGCCCATAGATCTTTGGCGCTTAAGTACCAAGAGGAGCTTAAGTCGGCACTGGTCACAAATTAAAAATTGATTTGTTTTAAATAAAATAAACAAGCTCCACAAATTTATTACTACAAAACGATTTTAGTGAAAAGATGGTGGCTTATTTAGCATCTTTTAAAGTATAAATTGATGTAGTTTATAAGAAATATTGAGTTCGATTATGTGTTTTAATTTCATGTGGAATATATTTGTAGAATTCCCAGTTATATTTATTTTTCAAAGTTTTGATAAAATTGGTCAATAATTTAAATCAGTGACTAAAATCTATTTTGAATAAAATCTTTACTAAATCTGTTTTTGAATCCCCCCCCCCCAAGTTCTGTGTTTTTTATAATTGTATTTTGCATTTAAAATAAATTGTTGAATAATTGCAATAAATTATTTGTTTAGATTTACTAAAAAATTATTTGTTACTGCTATAAATTATCTGTATAAATTTTACTAAAATGTGCTATATATATTATTTATAACTTTTGTAAAACTACTTTCAAAGCAAAGTTCTCTTAATCTTTGTCATTTTTTTTTCCAGTCTCTTTGTTGATGAATTCAAGATCACTGCCCAAGTGAAAAGGCATTTTCAAGAAGATTGTTTCGATAAAATACGAGTAGAAATTCGCCCTTATCAGTTAATTAAAGAATTTTTAAGTTGGCTTGTAAACCAGCAGCATGATAAAATTTGGGTTTGTAATTCCCAATTTTATAAATGTACTCAGCATAGTTTATTTCTATTTTGTGTCATCTGTTTCCTTTTTGATGCATTTTACAAACGTATTTTTTGCTTTTTGATGATCCTTTAATAATGCTTTAGTAAAACCTATGTACTGCATCAAACTGCACAATTGCAATATCTAGATGAATGAGCAGTCGATGTTTGAATTTTATACTTTTAAATTAAAAAAGTTTTGTTAAACATAACAAATCTTTATATTTCTTATATTCAAACATTCTGAATGCTTGTCTGAAGAATCACGAACTAATGTGAATTACAGATAGCTGTTTGATGCTTTGTTTTGTAGTAGTTTCACTAATTTTTTAAATATTTGACTCTTTTAAACACTTCTATGTTCTTTATTCATCAAATATCTATTTATTTGTGTTTTTCTTTTGGCATAACAGTTTATTACAACATTATTATGACAACCAATAAAGCTATGCATATTAAAATTCTGTCAGTAAAAATAATATAAGATAAGAATACGATTATATAAATTCTTGGAATGACAATATTTTGGGGGTAGATAAGTTATTAAATTTCTTTTTTTTTCTTCTTTTTCTGTATATTTTTAACCTGAATCGATATGTTTTAACTGTAGTGTAGGTTTTATTAAATGGCTATCTACACAAATTAAATTTCCATTTGCAGAATTGAAGGTTATTTCAAAATGATTTTATTCTTCATTTCTCTAAGGAAAGGGGGTTTTAAAAGTAATTATTTTTTGTTGAATGATTATGTTTGAATTTGTTTAACTATACTAAGATCCTCCCCTCATCTTCCTAAAAAAAGGCATAAAGGAGAAACAAAGAATTATAGTCAAATTGTCTCCCTTTGTATAATTTGAGAGATGTAAACTTTTGTTTTAAGAGAAGAAAACCTTTAAAATTCAAGAAACGTTGAAAAAACTTAAGTCAATAACCAATTCTTAACAATTTTAATTTTATTTGATTGCAATAATTTGATTTTATTTAACTATTTGTTTTTATAAGGACACTTTTTAATGAGCTGAGCTGGGTTGAAACAAATGCAATTTAATTTATTTTAAGTAGGTTAAAAAAAGTCAGATTTTTTAATCTCAAATTGATGGCAATGAATTGCTAAAATTGATCCTTCTTAATAATAAACAAGCTTCTCTTTCATGAGCATCTTATTCTATTTTCTTTTGTGGTTGTCTAACATATTAGAATATATTGTGGAGAAGCCACACACACACACTTTTACTCTTCTTTCAGAAGTGTTGAGAGAAACATTTTAGAGCAAGCCTACGCTGTAAATCTTAACATTTTAGACTAATGAATATATGAGTATTGAACACTGGTAATTTTTTTTATTTACAATGGGAAGATTATTTGTCAGATTACATTACTTGTAAAAACTTTTCTGCATGTGTTGCATCTATTTTCACATTCAATATTGTAGTTAAGAAATATTTATGTGTGCATAATTTTTATAGATAAGCAGGAAATCAAGTTATGCCCTTCTGAGGTTGATTCCTGAGGTAAGTTTCGAAATTTTGAAGAATTTCAATTATATCATGAATATTTCAATTTAAAAGTGCTAAAATTTTTTAGAATTTCAGTATTATATTTTTGCTGAAATCTTATTTTTTGCTGGTGAGGTTTCATTTGTAAAGCCAGGGGTGACCATCCTGGGGCATGCGTGTCACTGTGTGACATGTCTGAATTGTAACTGTGTCATGCAAAGACATTTAAAAATTCAGAAAGGTTATAATAAATACCAATTTTTTTCACAGTTTTATTGAAATTTGGTTGACTCAGATAAAAAACAGTCAAAATTTATTTTAAATGCACACTAAATTTAATTACAATAGAAAATTATTATGTTGAAAATAATCAATGTTGTGTGTGGTGGCATTGCAAAGGAAGTGTACTCACGAGATTTTGGAATTTGAGGAAGTATGTTTTAAAATATATGGAAGAAAACAATGAACTACCCAGTGAATGTTTGATACTCAAAAATGAAGATTGGTTTTGGGATTTAGCTTTTCTTATCGATACTATTGGACATTTAAATTTAATAGGATTTCAAGGAAAATATTGTACTTTTCCTACGCTAAATGATCAAATATCTTTTTTTTAACAAACTTTTGCCATATTTGTCTCGAGTTTAGAGAACACATTTCACATTAACGCAAGAACTATCTACCAAAATTAATAATGCTCCGAGTTATGATAGATTTAAAAATTTAATACCCATTTTGCAGGATTCTTTCAGTGTTATGTTTAATGATTTTCTAAATGATAATAAAAATGCTGATGTTTTCATAAGTCCGTTTTCTTAATTTCTCTGCAAGACGTTAACTGTTACTCATCTGAAATCCGAATCGGAATTACTGACCTACAGCACCATCCTACACTGAAAAGGAAATATATGTATAAGAAACTTATTTCAACTGCAAGAGATCCGAATTGTATTGAATTTTGGAAAGTTGTACCAACGAGCAATTTTCGAAATTTACACTATTTGGCTATCAGATATTGTTGTAGGTTTGTGAACAAATGTTTTCTATTAATAAAATCAAAATATCACTCAAAACTAACTGATATGCACCTAAACAACCTAATTGTGTAAGCACCTTCAAGAACTAATTCTAATATAGATGACATGGTAAAAAAACCCTACTAATTCAAAAATGACAGCAAGAAAGAACTGACTTTATAATTATTTAGAATTAAATGTTTCAAATGACTCACTTTTATTTTTATGCCTAACCTCACTGATTTGAACTTGTAAAAAGTTTATTAACAATAAAACTTAATTTTGTACTTTTGTCTTGGTTATTATATTATTTTTAAATTTCCACTTCTTAGACTTTATAGAATAATGCAATATTTTTTTGCATAGAAATTCTATAACAAGCCTATAGGTGACATCTTTTCACCTTTTCATATTCTTTTGTTTGTTAGAAAAATTGGAAGTTGTATGCATAATTTTTTTTTTATCAAATAGTGGCACTCTTTCCAAAAAGGTTGGTCACCCTTTTTGTTAAAGCATATACAAATTTCTTTTAAATATATTTCATATTCAAATATTTCCAATTGTCTGTTTTCATTCATTAATGTTAAAACAATATTTTTTTTAATTTTCCAATAATCCAACTTTCTGTTCCTAGGAATGTCGCATTGAAAGTGTAAATCCTGTTTTGTTGATGAAAGCTGTTAAGCATGAAGTAGAAATAGAATGCATGCGTCGTGCACATGTAAGTAATTATTTTGTTTTTTAATCATTGGAAAAAGAATTTTGTAACATACAGGAATTCCTTTTATTGTTCTACCCAATTCTTAATTAGAATAATGAAATGTAAAGATGAAATTTTTAATGAATTTAATTTTTAATGGGTTTGATTGCTCTTCCAAATATTGCTTTCTTATACATTTGAAGGGACATTAGTTGTTTATGTCACAATTATTTGTGTCTGATTTTATTACAGAAAATTTCATGGTTTTTACCTTATATTGGGTTGGCAACAAAGTAATTGAGGATTTTTTTAGAAAATCAAAGACAATTTTTTCATGGAACTAAATAACTTTATTCTGTAATGTATTGCCCATTTTGATCAATGACCTTTTGCCATCTTTCAGGCAGCATCATAATCCCACGTTCATAAAACTTCTGGTTTTTATTAGCAAAAAACTGAATCAGGTACGATTTGACATCATCATCATTATTGAAATTTTTACCATTCAAGGAGTTTTGTAAAGATCGAAACAAAAAGTAATCAGATGGTGCAAGGTCAGGACTATATGATGGATGTGGCAAAACATCCCAACCAAGCTCCAATAATTTTTGCCGAGTGACCAAAGATGTGTGTGGCCTTGCATTGTCGTGATGGAATACAACATCTTTTCGATTTGTCAATTCGGGCCGCTTTTCTTCAACTGCATTGTTTAATTTCGTTAGTTGTTCAATGTAGACATCAGAATTGATCGTTCGGTTGGGTGGTAAGAGTTCAAAGTAGACAATTCCTTTGTAATCCCACCAAACTGATAACAAAACCTTCTTTTGATGAATATCAGCTTTTGATGTTGTTTGAGTTGGTTCACCTGGCCTGCTCCACGATCTTTTCCGCTTGATATTGTTGTAAACAACCCATTTTTCATCGCCAGTTATCAGTCGTTTTAAAAATGGATCATTTTCATTACGTTTCTTTAGTAAATCGCTGCTGTTAATGCGTTGCGTTAAATGCGTTTCTTTCAGTTCGTGAGAAACCATGTATCGAGTTTTTGAACATAGCCAAGTTGTTTTAAGTGATTTTGAATGCATGTATGTGATACATGAAGCTTCTCTGCAATCTCACGTGTTGTACTGTGACAATCCGAATCGATTATTGCTTTGATTAGGTCGTCATCAACTTCAACTGGACGACCAGAGCGTTTTTCATCTTTGAGTGAAAAATCACCAGAACGAAATTTGGCAAACCAATTTTGACACTGCCGTTCTTTTAAGGCTTCGTCACCATAAACAGCACATAACTTTTTATGAGCTTGCGATGCGTTTTTCCCTTTGCGGAAATAAAAAAGCAAAATATGACGAACATGTTCCTTTTGATTTTCCATTTTTCAACGAACGCCAAACGAAAACTACGCAACCGATCAAAAAACTTTTTTTGCTGATTGACAGCTGAATTGCCAACTATCAAATAACAAAATGTGTTTTATATTTGTACTACGTCTGCAAACCTAAAAATTCAACTGAAGCCATCTATGAGTGAAATCCGCAATTACTTAGTTGCCAACCCAATATTTAGCAAATGTAAGTTCTTTTAAGAAGCTTTTGTATTACATCAAAAAATAGTGGTTATGGAAAGAATCAAAAGCAAGGTGCTTAAGGGGTTTCACCCATGTGACGGCCTGTTTTTTAAGCATTTTTAGAGAATTTTTTTTTTTGACGACCAGTAAGAAAAGATAACCTTAAATTTTTTTATCATTTATTTATATGTATTTTAAGGGTATGTATATAAATGTTTAGCCAGAAATAGTGAATAGAACTGAGTTATAGCGCTCTGAACACACCTGCCTCGAAAAAATGGAAGCTTACTTCCTCCACGATTCCGGTTGATTGGCTTATTTGAAATTTAAAAAATCAACGGCGTTTTAATCTACAAGCTTAAATGCGCAGAATGGACTCAATTGAAAATATCAAAAGTTGGAATTTTTTGGTAGACCTCTGAAGAAAAAGCTTCGAATTTCATGGGTTTTTTGTTATATTTTTGTTATATATAAAAAGTAGAAATAATTTGAAATTTGAAATGATTGTAGTCCATTTGGTGCATATATTTCTTGAGATACGATTGAGGAAAGTTTGAAAAACACAGTTTTGAGAAAAACGCTTTTAAAATTTGAAATTGGATTAAAACAATGAAAATCTTAACTTACCCTCAATCAGCGATGCCTGCTGGCGAAGTCTAAAACAAGTTCGATGAAATGTTCAATAACTATAGATATTTTCTTTTAAACCTCTACAAACTTGTCTATACTTGTAAGAACGTGTATTTAAATAGAACAATCAATGGTATCAAGCCGACTGTACACAATAGGCGCTCCAACTCAGCGCTCCGAACAGCTGCTTTTGTAATACTTGCTTCTTTATAACGACTTCGAATTTTAAAAAATCACTTTACCACCATATTCTATACATGTTAAGGAAGCAGTTAATGAAAAAAAAAATTTGATTTTTTGAACCCATCACATGGGTGAACCCCTTAAGATAAGAAAAATAATGAATATGCTTAATTTTATTTTTAACTATACTTTCTCTTTTAAGTTATTTTTACATGGAATTTTTTCACTTTTTTATAATACGTGATTAAAATAAGTTTTGTTAATTTATTACTTCAGGTTTTATTTTGCATATTTTTTATAGTATATCAAAATTAAAATTTCAATTGTTCAAATTGTAGAAAGTGGTAAGTGTTATTTTTGAAAACTTTCAAAATTATAGAACATTTCGAATTCGGTTTCCTTATTGTTTTGCTAAGCTTATTTGACCAGTTTATATGTTAATAAGAAAATTTGTATTTGATTAAATCTTTAGACTACACAGAGAAATGACAGTGTTCTCTAATCTAAGCTTATCTAATTATAGTATATTATTTCATGCAATTGGAGTTTTAAAAGCCTATTATATAAAATAGCAATTAGTATACCATATAAGTGTAGTGTTTCATGTACTTGGCATTTTAAATGGTTTTGAAGAAAGAATGTTCTATTAAATGCAGTTTTTAATTATTATGAAATTCTATTATCGAATCAAATCAACTTATGTGGCAAAGAATGAAATTTAGCTCCCCACAATGATATGTTGAAACTTTTAAAATTGATTATATTAAATAATTAATGAGTAAAGCTATTTTATATTTTTTAAACTCAATCTTAACTTGTCTTTTATTTGATTTAGCCATTCATTTTTCTAATAATCTAGCACAGAGGTCGGCAACCTATGGCACGCGGAGCAATTCTCAGTGGCACGCCACCACTCTCTATAAAATTAAAACTAAAGCTAAATCCCCCCAAAAAAGCTAAAATCTTAATTTAGCTAAAGCTAAATCGTTCTGTCTCTCCTTTCACAAAGTCTCGTACATTTTTTATTTAAAGGTTATTTTTCACTTTCGATTCTCTGCCATAAAACGATTCTGCTGAATCAGCTTGCTTGTAGTTTGTGTGCTTTATGTAAAAGAAAACATCTTCTGTTTAAATGTGACTTATTATTAGTGTTAAATATTCGATGCGAATAAAAATTATTGAGTAATACTTCTAAAATGAAGAACCATTCATTATTGCTCAGTGAATAAAAAAGAATGTAGTTTGTCCTTTACCACCAAAAACTTGAGCATCCATGGAAAAAGAAGGGGAAAAAAAAAAGAAATGTCTTAGGTATAAATGAAAATTCTGCTCAACAAACGTTTTACAGCGGAAATATAATAAACAAAATTAGTTATTCTATCAACATGTTTAGTTTGGATTAAAAATAAATTCGGAGTAAAAAAAACCTGCGGTAGGTTAATTAGGCAAGTGAATCTTATTTCATAACAAATGTCCCTTTTAACTAAATATTAAGACCAACTGCGGATGGAAATTGGTAGTTTTGAAATGGAACTTATTGAACTAACATCTTCAGAATTATGGAAAACAAAATTTACGCAGTTACGAAAACATTTGGAAGTTAACTTAGCAATAAAAATCAACAGCTATTTTAAATTGCTGCATATCATTGCCTGAACGATTTAATTGTTTGAAAAGCATAGCATGTGCTCTGCTTTTAGCTCCACATATCTATGTGAACAAATTTTTTCTCATATGAAATATATTTTGAGTCCACTAAGAGATTGTTTATCTGCTGAACATTCAGAATCCTGTGGCAAATTGTAAGTGACAAACTATACCTTTGATTTATTAAATAGAGCTCTGCAGGGACAAGGTTTGCATTAAAATTAAAATGTTTTATTTAACTTTGTTGCATGAACACTTATATTTTATGTTGTTTATTTCTTGTTTCATAAATATTTTTAAGAATGTATAATATATGTACAATTTAAATTTCTTATTAAGATTGAAGAGTATATTTATATTTTAAGTTTATTCTTCATTTTAATAAAAAAAAGCTTAAAGATAGATATGTATGTGCACAGTTTTAATTTTTTATTAAAATTAAGTTCTTGTTATATTTTATGTTATTTATTTTTATGTCAATAAACATATCTTTAAGTTATACACAATTCACATATATTCACAAAACTATAAATTTGTATTTTTGACCTCTATTTCCAAATTCTACATGTATTGTCATGGGAATCGAATTTTTTCAAATATTTCCTATTACATGGCACACTGAATCATGTTGAAAGGTTAGTTTGGCACGCCACAGCTGAAAGGTTGCCGACCCCTGATCTAGCATGATTCAGCATTGCAGAAGCTAAGTAGTTTATGATTTTCAAATTATGTTTAATTTTAATTTCTGATTCTGATGACTACATAATATGAATATGAATATCTCTTGTATATCTTTTTGACTAAACTTTAATAAAAAAATAAAGAAATTTTGGTTAGGTCTTTGAAAATTCCTAGTAGAAAATGCAAAGGTTTATGCTATGACAATCACTTTGATGGATATTGCATTCAATTTAAACTTAAACAATTTTAATTTTATATTTTTCTAATATCTATATTTCAGTTTAAATATTCTGTTAGCAAATTAAACTCAAAGGCTAAAATATCATAACGGAAAAAACTTTAATAAAAATTTTGGTTCATTTTTATAAGAGCAGTTTTAAAAGAGTTATAAAATTTGTTTTGCCCTTGGCACTTTTTCTACTATCTTCGAATAAATTCTTGCTTATAGTAATTTTTTTCGAAATTGATACAGAGGGAATAGTAATTCTTGATCTGATTTAAATTTATTGGCTTCTCAAGTGTAAATGATTTTTCACATTCATTATTATTTTCAAATCTGTAAATAATATCCTGTTAGATTTTTGAGTATTTTCAAACTGAAAAGCTACCTATGAAATTGTTATTAAAAGGGGGATTTATTACATAAAATTGTTCCGTGATCACTTAATATTTACTGTGGTCGCATACAAGTTTTGTGTTAGACAGTTTTGTTTTCTATGAGTCTGAATTACACTGAAAAAATTTCTCTTTCGAAAATTAGGTTAAGGATGCAGTTGCACTGTGTGAGTTTTTTGCTTGGTTGGAGGATGAAGTTGCTTCTGGAGAAGTTACCGAATATTTAGCTGCTCTTAAAATTGAAGATTTCAGAAGGTATAATTTTTTTAATGGTTAAAGACAGCTATGTGTTGCAAATTTTTTTGCAATTTTACTGAGTTTTGTTATTTACTGTGTGCATGCAATTGATTAGTGATATTATTATTATAAAAGATACAGTGCTGTTCAATAGTCATGTGTCATTCTATATATTACAGTTTTTTTTTTTTTTTTTTGCAATTAAACAGGTAATTATTTGCATTAATGTTTGGAATATTTAAATATTTCTGAATATTTTAATGTATATCATATATCGGTTAACAATACTTACATTGCTACAATTTCTTACATTACTAATAGCAAAATTTGGTAGCATATTTTCCTGTTTAGAAAAGAATAAAGTATAACTGTAAAGTACAAAATGGGAAAATTTATGAAACTTACTATGAACATTTTTTTTTTATATTTAACTGGCCAACCTTTGATCTTTATCACCAATCAATGTATGTTAGGCTTAGAATGAGCATGTTTTTCAATCACTTTTTGAACTATCAAAAATACATCTTATTAAAAAAAGTTAATAAGATGTCTTTTTGATAGTTCTGGGGAAGCATTTCTCCAAAATTTCTCAATGGGATTTAGATCTGATGACTGGATTGGTCAATCCATGTGTTGGATGTGCCATTGCTCGGCTACCACTTCATGAAATTCTACCTGTGGCAGGGACCATTATTATTCTGAAAGGTCAGGTGAAACTCTAACCAGAGAACAAATTTTGTGCACATTAAAGACATTTCTTTTTAAGTACCTGGCAGTATTTTGCCCCAATTATTATTTTTTCAACAATACATAATATTTCTGTTCTGTTTGCACCCATGCATTACAAAATCGTAACCGACAAGGGCTATTCGATTACAAGCACTATACATTCTTGATTTGAACTCTCCTTTTTTGTGATGTAATGATCGTTTTTAGGATCTGAATTTTGTTAATTTTGCATCTTATTTTAAAACTTATTTCAGTTTATTTATTTTATGACTTATTTCAGTCAAATTCAATCTCTCTTTCTCATTTTCAGCCTAAGATAGAAATACTATTTAAACAGTCCTTCAACTTCAAACGCAACATGATAAATCCAGACTCAACTAACACAATCCTGTATTTATCAAGGCAAAAAGTTTATTGCAGCTGTCTGTAATATGAAATCATGGATTTATAGTGTCATAATTCAGTAATAATGTTTCAAAACGAATAAATTTCGTGTTCAGTAAAATGATTTCCATACATATTCAAAGATATATATGAAGATGTTAAATAATGAAAATCTGGCTTGCTGTTTATTAACATTGATATGCTTTACCATAGAAAATCATTTCTGCATAAGTTGACTCTAAAGTGTTGCTATTTTTTAAATTCGAATTTTTTTATCTACAATTTTAACTATGATCAACTTCTAATTGTAATCACTATTATACTAATCACATTTTGTGAGCCTGTATAAAATAATAAAGAACCACCATTATTTTTTCTTTTATTTAGTTTGAAATATTTAAAATTCTGTAGAGATTTGGTTTAAGGAACTGATCAAATTTCTTCTGCATGTAATGAATCACATTTTTTGCTTTTTTTTTTCGTTCAGAATTTCTTTGAGTGGAATTATGCATTTTTACTTTTATGAAATGGAAATTGCTTTAAATGTAAGGCTTCAAAAATATGTATTTCCATGATAGTGTTATATACTTTTTTCTAGTTTTGGTTGTTCAAGTTAGATAATTTCTTAATGCTTGTGTAAAGAGTCAGATTAGAGTGGACAGTTATTTTGATATTAAAAATGAAAAAAGGTATTAGGATAACATTGTTCTTGTTATGATCTTAGAGAAAAAAGTAATTTGAGCTAGAACTCTGAGTAATATTTTTATGCTAATAATGTTGAATCAATTTTATTCACACACATTGAATTTGTGAGGGATTAACTCATTTTTAATATGTAAAGCTAAAAAAGGCAACACAAAGTTTATCTTCACAAATGTGTGATGGAATATCGCTTTTTTTTAAATCCTAAAAGTTGAAACATTGTTTTTTTTGTGTGTGTGTTTAAAGTTTTCCCTAGAGTATATGATTAATTATTAAAAATTGCATGTATTTTATGTTAATTGAATAAGAAAAGAAAATTAATTGCTTCTTTCAGACAACAAGAGGATTATGTTGGGCCAAGTTTTGAAGTTATATCTGCAACTGGACCAAATGCTGCTCTCATTCATTATCATCCATCTGAAGAAACGACCAGAATAATATCATCTGATGAATTTTATCTTTGTGACTCTGGAGGCCAATACATGTTTGTTTCTTTCTTATATAGTGGACATGTATTCTTATTTTTTTAATTTATATTTATCAAATATGTTAATAAATATGTAATGTTTCAGAGATGGAACAACAGATGTGGCGAGGACGTATTTTTTTGGCTCTCCTTCACAGTATGAAAAGGTTTGTGGATTAAAATTCCAAAAAATTATAATTTTTTTTATTTTAACATTAAGGTTAAATTTTATGTGTTTTTTTTTTCAGGAATGTTTTACGCGGGTTATGAAAGGGCATATTGCAATATCATCTGCTGTGTTTCCTAGACATATCAAAGGTACTTATAAATTTCGCTTTTATACTAATTTCTACAGATTTTGTCTTCTATTGAATTTAACTAAAATATTCAAATTGCAATTTAATGCATTTTTAAATATAGGTCAGATGCTAGACACTTTAGCAAGAAAGTCCCTTTGGGAAGTAGGGCTAAATTATATGCACAAAACTGGTCATGGTGTTGGAGCATATCTTACAGTTCATGAAGGTACGCAAAATTTTTATAAAATTAGTGTTAAAATTATTTCTTTAGCCGAACTTACAGAATTCAAAGTGATCATATATTTAAAATTATATTCTTTGTTATGAGATTGAATTTTTAAAAATTTCCTTTTAAAGATAAAATATTGTAACGTCGGCTCATTAGTAGAACACTCCCCGACTACTAATGAGCCGACGCCTATGTCAAGTTTAATGTACCCGGTGACCAAGATGTCCAGATGGGGCATTGAATTTTACAAAAAAAAAAAAAAGGCTATTCTTCTGTCATGAAAGGGGAATAACAGATATGAGCCGATTCGGAAAAAGGCTTTGATGTCACCGGGACTTTTTTTCCCTCCGACATCCAGACGATTTTAGTCTCAGCGATCTATAGAAATAACTCTGCTGTGAATAGTATTCTTTGTGGGGTCACCCTCGCACATGTGGGCAGAGAGTGATTTGAATGAAGAGGAATGTTGGCCTGTTGTTTAAACACACCCTTAGTATCAATGTGACAGGGTGATTTATAGCCCACCAGATGGGAACTGGAACGGAGTTGGGTTCCAACGCGCTGGCCTATTGTCTTCAAGCACCAATGGAGTGAGACTAAAATAAGGAGAGCCGTGGGCAGATCTTCTAAGCTCTCCAATCAGAGAGGATTGGGGGCGTGAAAGTGACCGGCACAGGGAGTTTAAAGGATCGGCTCGCGAGTTGATGGGACCTTCTCCAGGAAACGACTCAGGAGAATTCTCCTGGACTCGTACAATCCTCCATAGTTTAATTAATTGCTTACTACTTAAATATTGCTAATTTCTTAACCTTAATTTTTTGCTCTCTAATTCTTATTTAATTATTTCTATCTCTCACCAACAATATTCGTGGCAGAGTGTTCTAAGCACCCGCTGCATTTCAGTTTAAAACTGCAGCAGGGCCGAGCGCGGTCAATGTAAAGGAGGGTGTCCACTTCGCAAAAACCTGCCAGTTACCTTTCCAACTTTATATCCCCCCCCCCCTTACTGGACGTTGTATCACAACACACCACTACACACGCACACACTCTCTTGGGCAGCCATTCCGAGCCATTATCTTCACTTCTCACCATCCAATAGGAGGACGCTCTCTCTTCCACCAGATCCCAGTCACCTAAATAGACTTTGAAACCAAGATCTTCACCTCAAAGCTCCGCATACCAGCCCGCCATCGCTCGTCCAATAGCAATGCATCTACACTTCAGCATGAGAAATAAACTTCGTCATATCTTCAAACTGAACTTTCTAGCCAGATACGGGTTTGAGGGTTCCTAGAAACCCATGTACCCGAAAAACATTTTGTAGATTCGATGAAGGGACTTTCTCTATCTCCTTCAATTTTCGACATTAACTTTTTCTAATTCAGTTTGTAGTGACCTGTAGCCACCCCTTCCACTAATACCTTCCTGTCTACCTGAAAACCCGGCTGGATGTATTCAAGAAACTAATTGATCGAACGACATGATTCCAATTCAAACTGATTTATTGATTCTTATCAATATATTATGAATAGACACAACACAATACTAATTAAGATAAATAAACGAGAGTGGAGTGCAGAGGTGAGATATCAATACAAGCTGATAATAATACAGAATTTCAACTGAATCTAGGACAGCTTAAACGCGCACAATTACAACTACGCCTCACAATAATAATCTGATTTTCTTTAATCAAAGTCACTAACCTTATATTTTACTGCTGCGGTCCCTTCGTGACGAACTTCAGGCACTTTATTTAGCTGGATGAATTGATGAAGACTCCACGCTCCGTAATAGTGAATTTCAATACTTTAAATCCGCTTCTCTTCGCGCACATCAAAACGTATCAAGCTCGCTTAACTTGTCAACAACTACGTGTCGACATCTCGATCTTTAATTCACTTGACTTCTCACTTCCTCTTACTTAGCTCTCTTCAACTCGCGAAAACCGAATTTATATAATACACCTTATTTACATAAATCATGCTTGGCTCTCGATGAAGGTTGGTTGAAATAAATAATTTTAATTAAAGGTAAAAAGAAGAAGTTAGTGAAAAACCGTATAGATCCGTCACAAGTTTTCTTCTTCTCCGAAGACGCTTGATAGAGGTTACCTGGGCAGCTGCACGTCAAGGATCAAGGGAGATTAACATCGAAGACTTTTAAAAGTTGGAGTGCCGGAGTCGGTGGAGCATCGGCTAGAATAAACTGCCTTTAAAGTAACAACGAAACAACGTTTTTCAACAACGAAATTCTGCGAACATTATCAGGTTACTAATGAATATACTGTTATGTTTATTTAATATGGAATAAAATGCCTTTTGGACTATAACATCGTGACGTGATAGCTGCAAAGGTCACACAGTTAATTGTTAGAAAGACTTTATTCTAGGGTAAATAATATAAACGATAAATTAAATATTAAAATGCCACACTTTACAGTTTTGAGATAGAAAAGTTCTATTTCAATTTCAGTTCACTAATGCCAGCCATTGCTCCGCTTACTCCGGCAATACGTATTTTTCACTTAGGCGGAGTTCATTAGTAGACCCTTGATTGCAGCTGCCCCTGCAAACTCAACCGAGCGTCTGCGAAGTGCACAAAATTTCAAAGCAAAGTTATTTCGTAAAAGGCAAGGGATCGAGAGTCCCTTTACCTTGTTCCTTGAGGGGCGGCTATCCCCGCCAACTCAAAATTTAAATGGAGAAAAAATTGCTGTCCACTTCCGAGCCAACCCCTATATACTTTATGGACGAGTCACTTTCACGCCCACAATCACCTGTCATTAGGGATTACAATACCAGGATACCTACTACCGGTATTTTGAGCCATTTGTACAATTTTGTAATTCAGTAGAACGTCGTTTATCCGAACGTGTATTATCCATAGCGTCAAATATCCGAACCAAAGTCCGGATACGTTTTGGACAGTGCAATGCTCAACATTTGTTTCCGATGAGGCCAAAAGTGACGGAAAACCCCAAGGTGAGGGATATTTGGGGAATTTCAGTTGTGTGATTTGGTAAACATCTGCGCGGAATATTAGGTCAGTTTGTTTCCAAGTGAGGGGGTGTATACGTGCTTTTTTGGGGAGTTTTGTTGATGTAGAAACCTTGATAGCATGCGATGCCGAAGACTGTGGATTTCAAATGCTATATAATGACGAGATAGTGACTTCCGTGTAAAAAGAATCCAACCCTGTCGACGATGAAACGGATGAAGACGAGGACAATAATAGCAACAACGAAAATATCTATGGTCCATCAAATTCTAGCGCGTTCTCTGCATTAGAGATAGCTATGGAGTGGTACGAACAAAAATCTGAGTGTTGTCCTACTCAACTACTGCTGCTGAAGAGAATCAGAGACCTTGCAGTGAAAAAACGAAGGTGTGGTACAGCGAAAAATAAGTGATTGTTTTCCACAATCAAGGTAAAATTGCGACGTTTTGCGCCTATTTGGCTTTTTCTTCAAGAACGTTTCCCGTATGTGATGATTTTCAATATTTGTATAGTGTCCAGTATCATATCCTGCATGGATCGCATTCGGGTTTTGGTTATCCGAACAATCGCGTATCCGAACGGTGCCCGGTCCCAATTGATTCGGATAAATGACGTTCTACTGTACCGGTATTCACAAGTTTAAATATCGGTTTTTCGGTATTTACTACAGTTTTTTAAATTGTCTCCACTATGTGTTCAGGGATCGCCAACATAGCGAAATATTATACGTTTTGGTTTTTATGTCTCCCTGACGGGCGAAATTAACTAGACTGTGAATACAAAGTTCTTTCTACAATCAAAAGAAGTTATAAAATGTATGAATCATCCAAGGAGGTGGGCCAAAACTATCCTATTATACACTGCTGGCCACCATAAATGCACCACCAAGAAAGACAAGAGATAGCACAACAAAATTTATTTTGTAGATATCGCTTTAATGTGGCGCCACAGGCGTGCTTGATGTGTGTCTGTGGTGAAATTCTAATCATTTGCATATCTCACCTTCGCTAATGCATGTTGTAAATTTCATGTTATTTGCGTGCTTTCTTCAGGGTGTTGCATTTAAGGTGGCCAGCAGTGTAGCTCAGAGCGCTGCTTCACATGTGCAGGATTCGTAGTCTGATAATCGTTTCTGTGAAAACAAGGTATTAGTTGTGAAGAAATTGCGTAATATTTCGATAGTTTTTAAATTTGTTATTCATATTGTATTTGCATATCATACTTAAGGGTTCAAAATATTTTTCAGATTTTTTTCTCATAAATAATAACTCATAATAATGAATAAGAATAACTTTAAAAAACATAAAAAATTAGTTGATAATACTTCAGTTTGCTTTCATCTTTTATATAATGAAGACCACAGACTGAATAGTGATATTTACAATTTTTTTGTGATTTAAATAAATAAGAGGTTCCTTTTTTCTGTGATTCTTTATATAAAGTTATAATTTATAAATTACACATTATTTTTTTGTGATATTTACACTCTCTAATAAAACTGGCAAATAAAAAAAAGAAACACCTGTGCTTTCTTTCTTTTTCTAAAATTTCTACTACCGGTATTAAGACCAAAAAAATACTGAATACCGATATTGAACCTTTAGTCCGATATTGCAATTCCTATACCTGTCATTGACGGGTGTAACACATTTGCATCTGGCTCTCCTCACTGTAGTCCTACTCCATTGCTGTGGGGGAACAATAGGCCAGCACGTTTGATCTCCACTTCAATATGGCCTCGTGTTCACCATCTGGAAGCAAAAAATTGTCTTGTCATATTTTCACTGAGGGCTTGCCTTTGAGGTTTTTTCCTGGCCCGCCGACATTACTCTCCTTTCAAATTGTCTGTGTCTCATATGTGCGAGAGGAACCCAACTCAAAAGGGCTGTTCCTTGAAGCTTCCTTCCTATAAAGCCTTGTGACAATCGATCGTCAGTATGTTGACTAAGAAAAGGTGTGGCGACATCAAAACCATTTTTCAAAACAGTTCACATATGTTATGCTCCAGGCATTTGGAAAGAACAGCCGGTCCTTTTCTTCAGGGATACAATGTCTCATCTGGACCACTTGATCCTCCATACATCAATCTTGACAAGTTTTGATGGGGAGAGTTCTTCTAATGAGTAGATGTCACAGGGCTAATAGCTGTGTGAGCCTTATACTACTCAGTTACGAAGTAATCTTACTGGTTCACTTCGTTACGATATAGTTGGTATTTCTTGAGTACCGATTAGCTTGATGTTTTTTTTCTTCAAATTTAATTATTAACTAGGTTATATATATTGTATATTAGACATATTTTGTATATTTATTTCTTTTATTTCAGTAATGTTTGTAAATCAATAATTTCAATCAACTTGCTTGAATCAAAATATGAATGAGCAATTTTTTGTTTGTAAACTTTATTATTTCAAGACAAATTTTACTGTTTACGATAAATAATTTTATCAGTTAGTATTATTAAATGGTTTTCCTTCTTCTTCTTTTTTTTTTTTTTTGGTGTTGGTTAGGACCAACAGAAATTGATTGGAAGACAAATCCTGATGATCCTGGCTTACAGGAAGGAATGATTTTATCAAATGGTAACATTTCATATTTTGTAGAAATATTATTATATATATTGCATGTCTTTTAGTTTATATTAATATTACGTAGTTGCATGTAGAAAGTGATGTTAAATCTTTTACTCAAATTACTTGATTTAATGATTTTATTGTTCAGTTTATTTTTTGGTTAAAACAATTAAAAGAATATGATTGTTCACTATGAGATTTCTTTCAATAATTAGTCTGACTAAAGCAACTTAGGTAATCTCATAGTTATACTTGTTCAGAAATTCGTATGCATCTCAATGTTGTAAGAAACTAGTTTTCTATGATTACAAACACTGCATTAGTTCTCATACATGATGCTATATAAGATCAAGTTCATAATTAATGTAATTAATTTTATTGTTGTATTAATTAGAAAAATACTTTTATTTATAAAGCATAAAAACAATGGAAACTAAAGTTCGAATTATGGGTCCAAAACCATATGGACAGATGCGTAATTATGCATCATTCAAAATTGTCAAATTTAATTTCCCTTTTTCCCCCCTTGAACATTGAGGAATGACAATAGTGTGAATATATAAATAATAAGGAAAAATTTTGTATCCTATAATAAAAAAAGATTCTCTAACTAGCATTTAAATCCTGTGACTTTGGTAGTCATTTAAAAAGATTTAATTCTTCTGAAAACTACTGTTTGATATTTTAATGTGACACTTTGTATTGCCAAAAATTTTTCTGTATAACAATATGATTATAACCTTCATCTAATTTCCATTAATGTATCATTTATTTCATTTTTTTAAACAAAAACTAAATCAGTATTACCTTTAGATCAAATGTCTTCCTAAAATCCTAATAGATCCATTCTTGAAATATTGATTCTGCAGTTCATTCTTTTCTTTTCTTTTCTTTCTCTTTCTTTTTAATAATAGCCAGTGTTGATGTAAATAATATATTTTTCAAAAAAGTTATTGTTATCAAAGAAAAGTGAGTTTTTCTCTTGACAGGCTGTTAAATCCAATCAACTGATATTCCTCTTAGTATTTTATACAATGCTCCTGTGGAAGTGGCATTTTTTTCATTCTTAAATAACCATTCAATTGATTTAATATGTGAAAATCCCCCCCCCCCATTCATCTAATTTTTAATTCCAATCAAATTTACATTTTTATATTTTTGTTGTGTTTTGATGTGTTTAGTTTAAACTTTAAAATCAATTTACAGATCAGCATGTAGAAACAAAAAATATGTTGACCACTTGAATATTAAAATGTGTAGGATGTCAATTTTTGTGTAGCTTACTACCGCACACATATTCATTTTATGTACTTCCTTTCATTTTATGTTATAGTTTTAATTTTTAGTGTTCATAAATATTAGTATTTTTATAAATATGTTTTCATTGTGATATTCTTAGGATGTAAATTTTAGTCCTTTTTAATGAGGATACTAAAATGTACTATTGATTAGATTTTAAATTTATTTTCAGTGCATTTCTGTTTATAAAATATACTAATTATCTGTATGATTTTATGTGCATCTGTATTTTCCTTTAGTTGAACCCTTAATTTTTTTTTTTCAAAATTAAATAAAGTTTCTAATTTTGAAATTATTGTGTTCAAATAAAAAATATGAAATACTTCACATTTTTAAAATTTTTTTTTACTTTGATAACACTTAATATTGCAATTTTATATCATTATTACTAATGAAGGTAAAGTATTCATATGAAATTTCATGTTTAAGGTATAATATGTAGTAATTAGCATTGTTGCCTGTTTTAGTATATGCTGATATTAATAAGCATATCTCAGAATTAGTGGATTTTTTTCCTTCTGAAAAAGTTTTTTTATATGAATCCTATTAGCTGATTGTACAGATTTTTTGATGTAAGTTTCAGTTTCTTGATGATGATCATTATCCATTATTAATTTCAGTGTTCATCAAATATTGAGAGATATTTCTTTATGAACAGTCATTATATCAGAATTCATAACAGGTTATTTTATATATTATTTAAAAGTAATTTCAAATATACAATTCACTGACATTTTTTTCACTGGATTATAAGTTTTAAGCATATATTTAAAATAATGTTATCCCTTTATTCAGTGTTTAATTTATGTGTCTTCTTTAATAGTTACTTAGATTATTTTTGCATATGACAAATTCTCAATCTAAAGAACATTTTATAAATCTTTGCATCTCTTAAAATGTTTCTGTCTATGTCATTTTTATTGCCTATTTATGAGTAATCTAGAAAGACTATTTTATACAAGTAATGCATAAATAATTAATGTAATATATGTATGGGAAAATTATCTATTATTTATTTAAAAAATACTTCTTGATATTTTATTTTTAGTACAATTTTTAATGATTTAATTAAATTCTTTTCAGTGACTATTATCACACATTCACTTCTTTTTTAACTGACTTTGAATACATTTTAGGTGTCAAATGTATTTAGAACAAATGAACTGCATTTTTTAAAACAGATATCTTAAATTTGTTTTAATCTATTTCTAGAACCAGGATATTATGAGAGTGGTCGTTTTGGAATTAAAATTGAAAATTTAGTTCTTGTAAAAAAAGCTGATACTAAAGTAAATATTGTTTACCATTTTATTTTTCTAAAAATATATTTGATGTAACTAATATAAGTATACTGATATACTTTTGATATTCAGTATAACTTCCAAGATTGTGGATTTCTAACTTTTGAGCCTTTGACTTTAATCCCTTTTCAAACGAAGCTGTTGGATACCAGTCTCTTAACAGTTGAAGAGGTATGAAATATTATTAAGTTAGTGAGATAATTTATATTTTGTTAATATACTTATAATTTAAATTTTCTTTCATTCAATAATAATGTCTACTTATACTTTGAAATATGCAGCATTAACATGTTCTTTACATGTTAAAACTCTGCCGGAGTATGATAATGTTTCTAAGGAAAGAAATCATTAACTTTATATCTTTGTTAGAAATTTAGTGAAATAACCCTCAATAATTTAAGTGGGGGCAGCAGATTAGTTTTTGCTATCTTTTTTCCCTGTAATATTAATCACTAATTATAAAGAATTAAATTAAAACCATTTATGTTGCATCTACCTTAGTACTATCCGTGAATTTTCTTTTTGTAAAATTCCCCAAATTTTCTTTTTACATAGTTCTTTAAAAATATTAAGGTTAGTAATAAAATGCATTCTCTTTACAAACTGAAATATTTTATTACAGTTTGTAGTCAATTTATTACAACATTTATTATATTGAAGTAATAATAAGATACCTAGTTATATGCAAATTAATGAATGAATGTGACAAAAGTTAATAAAAATTGCCAACCACAAAATTAATATAAATTATGTAGGCTTCAGAAGTTTGTAAATTTTTCATAATTTTGTATACTTGATGTTTCTATTCAAAGTTAGCATAAAGAATCTAACTAGTTTGATTCCTATTTTCAAAAATATTATTTAGAATTTCTATATGCTGCAACTCGTTTCCATGAATAAGGAATGAAACTTTGGTTAGTATGCCTTGTAATGACTTAAATTATGAATTTTTGCGCAGTGTCTTGCAGTTTTACCTGTTTTGGGGTATACACGTTTTCCTTAAGGTATCAAGTTTGTATTACTCATTAATCTTATCTGTCAACAACTGTAATGTTTTGGGCATATTGATAAACAGCAAAAGCAGAGCTGCAAGTATTATTAAAATCGCTTGGCTACATGCTTCAAAATTTTGAAAAGAGCTTAGCTATATGACATAACTTTTGGATAAAGAATTGAAACATTTTCGCGAGTACATTTCAATTACAAAGTCTTTACAAATACAATTTATTGGTCAAATCTTATATGTATTTAAAATTGATTTTTTCATTTATTGTTATTGGTGGGAGAATCATGAAATTAACTTTGAAGTCATTAAATTAAAAGTGAATATAACTTTTAGAGGAAAACTGTATCGCCTCATCAGTGACTGAGTAGTTATTAAGGAAGAGTAAATTTTAATTGAAAATTTTGTATAGTATATTAAATTATTTAATTTTATAATCTGGCGTTCCTTGATCCTTATTTATGTTTTTCTTATGTTCTAGCCAAAAATAACTGAATAGAAACATCAGTTTGATACTTGTACGGTGTTGTTCAGACGATTTATTATTATGTTTAGTTTTAATTTAATATCAAAATGATTGTGTTAAAACATTGTAGAAATTTGAATTGATTTTTTAAATAATTTTTTAATAATGGGAACTAAATGTTTTTGTTTGAATGATGATGTGTAATGCAATACCGCATATTTATAGTTAATGTGAATACAAAGAATATTTATATATATTTAGACTCAGAGCTGTTTATAAGTTCTGTTGGTACATTCTTCTCGTGTATTGGCTGCATTTCATAAAAATTATTTATATTTATTATGAATGTTTCGTTACTGAAATTATATATATTTTTATGATATCTTACCAATAACAGGATTCTGTTATCCTTTTTTTTAAAATCAGTTATTCAAAACTTTGTAAAACATAATACATTTAATTTTTTTAGATGGATTGGTTAGATAACTATCATCAAATCTGCCGAGACATAGTTGGGAAAGCCCTTCGGGAACAGGGCAGACTTAGTGCCTTCCAGTGGTTGATGAGGGAAACGCAACCTCTTGGTTAATAAAAAAACAAACAATAAAATTCTGGTTTTGTGCCAAAATCACACAAGGTGGTATCCAACGTTAAAGAGTGTTTACTTTGTTTTAAAAGGGCAATAGATGTTAGGCTTTAAGCCAAACAGTTATTTTGTCAGTTATGTCTGTTAGTTTTTACTTCTTTAAAGAAGTAAAATAATGCAAATATGCATTACAGTATTTGTAATGTATATTTGATGTTTGACATAAGTTGTGATATATATATGGATAAATATATAAATTTATTATATATAATATATATATGCTATAATTCCACCGTGAATGTTTGACACAGTATTTAATCTATGCCAGTATGCAGTACTATTTTTTTCTTGTAATATTTTTTTTGTATTTTTAGAATTAATTTGTCCCCCGTGTTTTTTCATCCCTTTCAATTTAAATCCTTATTTACAAAAATCATTCAGTTTACTCGTATAAAACAGTCTTCCTGAACATGTTGATTAAAAGCAAAATACTATCGTATTTTTTATCGATTTTATAAAAAATTATATTATTTAGCCTAAAATATTCTTGTTATGTATACATAGAAAATGTGTCGTTTATTTTTCAAGAGGCCATAAGTGTGTAAAATATGAAATTTAATTCCATGTAGTACTAAAAATTATTTTTGTGTGATGTTATTAAAAAAAATACCTTGAAACCTGAAAACAGATATTTTTAAAATGGCTTATAGATGATAATGATTTTTCTGCTTAATGTATTTTTTTGTATTAGAAAAGAATGCCATTAGAGGAAAGATGTACTTTCTGATATTAATTTTTTTCTTATAATTTTTTTTATTTGTATACCAGTTTCTGTGCTACTCTTGCATTTTTTCCTCTTTTAAAATTTTCTTAGTTTTGTTTGATTCTAATGGAGTAAAAAAAAGAGTTAGTTTTTTCTTGAAAGTATATGGTTATGCAGCATATCATGATATTTATAAAAAAATATGTGTTATTCAAGTTTCAATTTTAATAAAGTTGTCTATTATTACAGTTAATACGTTATTAAATAATGAAATTTAAAAGAATTTTGAAGCCTTTATTTTGTTACTTTTGTGAAAAAATTAGAAAATAATGGTACTGTATGATTGCAGTTTTTGCTGTTGTAGTAGGTTCCATCAGGATTAGTAAACCGTTCACTATTTCTAGTGTTTATATTAAACGGAGATAGAATGCTTTCCAATGGGATTTTAAAAACTTTTAACAAAGTTTCAAGAAATTTCTATTTGTATTATTGACCTATTTCATTGTCTATTCAGAATTAAACAGTTGCTTTTGAGAATAATTTATTTTACTCTGAAAAATATTGCAATGGGAAAAATTGGTTGATTTTAAATTCCAAGATTTATTGATGAATAAAAAGCTCTTAAATAAAAATTGTTATTTATGAAAGATATAAATATTAGCCTTTTCTTAACTCCATAATTTTTTTTAGTTCTTGCAGCACAAGATGTAATACAGATCATACAACAGGTTTTTCTATTGAATAAGAAACTGAACAACTTTATTATCTTCTAATTATTAACTTATAGTATTTTGTAATTTTTAAAGTTATATTGAATAAAAATATTACTTAACATTATGGCTAGTTGATTGCAATCTGCAAACAATCTATCGACCAATCAAAATTTTTATGAATGTGGTGTATGTGTGTATCCATTAAAAATAGTTTTTAAATTGAATAGTGGAAATTTTTAAAAATCTGAACCTTCCAGTTCACTCTTGTTATATAATTAACTTAAAACATTGTGTCATAAATGTTTATTTGATTTATTATTAAATTAGCATTTTAGCTGTAAGTTGGAGGCTCTAAAAAATTTGTGCTAGAAATACCTAGATTATTCGTATCTCAGTCAGTTATTTATGATTTCATGTCTAAATGACAAATTTTCATTTAATTCAATTTAAGTTGGCCAATTTTATTGCAGTCATTTATATGATTTGTCTCTCTTCATGAATTATTGATAAATTTATGCTATTTAGCATATAAAAAATTATGAGTAATTGCTTTTATTGAATATATACTGGTATTCAAAATTAAGAGAATTTTTAGATTTTGTCAATTATTTCTAGAACTACTGTACAGATTTTAATAAAATTTGTTATGTATATAGGGCTGATATAATGCAAAGAAATAACCATTGAGCAGTTAAAATTCACGCGCATGATCGTGCATAACACACATTGAAGTCCAAAAGTATGAAACAGCAGCTGCAGAATGTAACAAAAATGGGTTAATAAGGGGTATTGGTTCCCTCTTTCAGATAAACGGACCTCGCACCGTGATTTTACAGCGGAAGTAAGGGAATTTATGAGTTCCTGTGGCAATTTATCCCACTCCTTCAGCAACTCTGTTTTCAAGCCTTGGATGGTTCTCAGATGGGAGTTGCTAGTTGCAATTGCCCTCCCGAGAGTGACCTAGTCATGCTCCATACGGAGATTTGGAGATCTAACTGGCCAATTCATTCGGCGGATATCCTCACTTTCCAGAAATTCATCGACGAGATGAGCTCTTTGTGCTTCGTGTTGTCATCCATTAAAATAATATCAGGGTCTACAGCACTCATGAAAAGTCCAACATGGGGCTCCAAGACCTCATCCCTATACCTCACAACGGCCACAGTGCCTCTTGCAAAGACATAGAGATGCGTGTGGCCATCCAACGTGATGCCTGCCCAGACCATCAAACCTCCGTTATCGTAATGGTGAGAAATAAGGACCCGCTACGTGCCCTTCAGTGTTCGAGAAATCGACCATTGCGATAGCGGAGGCTTGATGGTCTGGACAGGCATCATGTTGGATTATCTATCGCACACACCTCTATGTCTTAGTTAGAGGCATTATGACTGCTGTGAGGTATAGGGATGAGGTTTTGGAGTCTTATGTTTGCCTTTTCACGAGTGCAGTTGGCCCTGGTTTTATTTTAATGGATAACAACGCGAGGCACATACAGCTCATCTGGTTGATGAATTTCTGGAAAGTGAGGATATTCGCCAAATGGATTGATCAGTTAGATCTCCAGATCTCATCCGTATAGAGCATGCCTAGGTCGCTCTGGGGAGGGCAATTGCAATTCGCAAATCTCCTCTGAGAGCTATCTAAAGCTTGAAAACAGAGTTGCTGAAGGAGTAGGATTAATTGCCACAGGAACTCATAAATTCCCTTATTTCCACTATAAAATCAAGTGTGATGCCTGTTTATCTGAAAGAGGGGACCATACCCCCTATCAAGCCATTTTGTTGTTATATTCTGCAACTGTGGTTTCAAACTTTCTGACTTCGATGAGTGTTACGTATAATCAAGCGTGTACTTTTAACTGTTGAATGATTATATATATATATATATATTGCATTATATCAGCCCTATATACATACCAAATTTTATTAAAATCTATCAAGTATTTTTAGAGATAATCGACAAAATTTAAAAATTCTTGAAATTTTGAGCCTTAGTGTATTTTTAAAGACAATTATTCTGCAAAAATTTCCCCTCTTTAATTTGTTAATTGCTGGTTTATCATTTTTCTATTGATTTTACTAATTACAATTTTTTAGTCACTCTTTCATCATTATTCATCATATATCAATAGATTCAAGCAATATGATGAAATCTCAAGAGAAAGAGAGAAAGTTTTCATCATACAAATTGACATTAAGATGAGTGTTTATGTGATATGTGTTTTAAACTATAAAAACTGTTGTGTACATACTCTGTAATTTTAAACAGGGTAACACACACAGAAGTAGGAAAACTGCATGAGCGTTTCATCTCAAAAGACTTCGAATCTTTACGGAGTGTTTAGCTATGAATTTATACATATATTTTTTTTTCATTTCCATGATAAAGCATCATTTTAATTTTCAGTCAGTATTTGCCTTATTTCTGGGTTAAGTATTTATTTAAATATTGTGTACAGTTGAATTAGTTACAGCCTGCAAATTATATGTGAGAAGGAAAATGAGAGAATATTAACGTCGCACTGATTAGCAACACGGGGGCTTTTGGCAACGGTCCGCGTAATTTTGAACCATGGTCAAGTGACGCGGACGACGCCTGAGCTGGCACCCCCTCTCCTAACTACCACACCACACCAACGGGAGGACGTTTGAGCTCTCGGCTGATTTAACGTGCATCGCTCCTTTACACGGCGGGTCTTTAGTGGTACTAGGATCGAACTCATGACGCGCTAGCCATGATCCGATGCCTGGACCACTCGGCCACCGCGTCCGCGCAAATTATATGTGATACATTGTTTTGAAGTGTCTGTGCCCAGTTTCAAGAACAAGTAATTTCCATACCATTGCAACCAATTTTTTAAAAAATTGGAATAGATTGAACAGCTATATTTCGTTTTCTATAGGATGGTGTTGCTAAAGTGGAAAATTTATTTTTGTTAAGTTTGTATTTGAATCAGATGTTTATCATGCAATAAGTGGTAGTAAAAATATGATCGCTGAAAGATATTGAATTGAAAATTTTTGTTTCTGGAAAGGTTTTATTTAGCACAAGGCTAGTAAAGTATCTGAGTGTTACGTGTATGTGTTCAGTATAGCAATTTTCTAATGAAATTAGACATTTTCAAGGGTAATTATGGGTAGTAAAATCTAAAACAGAGTACATAGTATTTATGAGAATCATATCATATCTTAGAAATTTTTAAATCTTGATCACATAACTTTTATTAGATTTTGTATTTGTTAGTAAAAATAATATCTATATATTCCTAATTTTTTTATATATGTTTTTTCTATGCAATTTAACTGTATTTAGGGTTATGATCAAATCAGTACTTTCTTCTATTTACTGATTTCATTAAAGCTTAATTTCTTGGTTTTTAAAAAATAATATATTTGGGAATTTTGAATTATACATGATGATTCCTGAAATCAGTTTGGTTTTTGGTTTTATAATTACATTACACTACAATTTTAGTACTCAGTTTAATATTTTTTTAATAAAATTAGAAATTGTATTGTCCTATATAAATACCTAATAAATTTTCTCCAATTATATTTAATATAAGTATGACCTCTTGAAGGTAAATGATGCATTTAATATCTTGTTAGAAAATATAGAGGAAATAAAAATACTTTATCTTTTTATGATTTACTGCTTAACTATCATTGTAACAACATATTTTGAATAACTATTCATAATACATCCTTTAAGTACTGACATAAGGTATTAAGTTTGTTCATAAACAAATAATCAAAAGATACTATTTCCTTCTTTTGATGTAATCTGTCTTATCTGTCAAAAATTTAATATAAAGTTCATTTTGGTGAATTTTTTCAATTAGTTATCTGCATTTTTTGCATTTGATTAGATACTGTGCTTTTTTAATGTGGTTTAGGTCAAACCTAAACCTGTGCATATGCAGTGTGATTATTGTCTAGAATGAATGTGTTAGTGAATAGCATAGTGCCGTCTTCCAGTGATTAGGTATAAGTGATAAAATGTCTGTAGGGCCAATTCTGATAATGCAAAGCATATCATGGCAGACTTTAATATTAGCAATACACAAACCTCAAGAGATAGCTATGTCTGACATGTTGTCTTTTTAAGTGATAATTGTCTTCTAAATGTCTTTTTCTGCACACAGAAGCCAAGCTTTTACTTTTGTTGATAGCAGAATTTATGTAAAAATCTACGAGTTTGTAATATTTTAATTTGCTTATTGTGAAATATGTGTAAATTGTATCAAATAACTAATTTTGAGCTTATTTTGTTACGGAAGTGCAATGTTTTCAAAATGTGTGTTTTTCTAATTAATGCAATTAATACATGATTATATATGGAATGTGTTACCATTTAATGTGATGAAGTTGCTCCTTTTGTATTTTTGTCAAGCCATATTTTTAAATGTTTATTAATGTGCCTGAATTCCTTTCTTATGCTGGAATTCCTTGAAATTTTAATTTAATATTAAAAGAAACATGTTTTCCCAGGTATTATTGAATGCATTTTAAATTTATTCTTAATTACTTTTATTTATTTATTTGTAAATTCTAGATGATGTGAAAAACTGTTAATAAATATAACATTTCACTATCAGTGCGTGAAAAATTATATTGCATTATTACATGGTGTTACATTTTGCTTGTTTAATAACAGATAATATTCATTGTGTATTAACATTGATGAACTTTATTAAATATTAACATTTCTTTCCATATACTTTATTAAAGTTATCAAAATGCATCAATAATACCCTTTGAAAGTTCAGAATATATATATGTCATGACATTCCAGTATTTTAAATTTAAAAATGATTTTATCTTTTTTTCTGCATTTCAATTTAATTGCCTTAAGAATTCCATTCTTAAGCTTGAGGATTAGAGCTTGAGTGAAAAAGTAAGATTTTCACATAACAAGAAAGCAATAATAAAAACTTATAAAAAACAAATTTTCAAATATTGAGTCAGCAATAATATACAAAATACTTCACCTATGTTTATGTGGAAAGTGCCTGCTGACACGAATTCCTTCAGGAAATTCTCATTCATATGTAACTTGGGAATTTATTCCTTTTGAGAGTGTTATAGAATTGAAATTGTATGTAAATTTTTCCACTGATGTGTGTGAAGACATTTTTGGGTAAAACCCATGCAACATAAAATAAAAGTAATTTTTTACTAATATTTGTAATTATTTTTTACAATAGATATTTTAAAACTTTTTATTCAAGAAAAAGAAATGAACTATATTGTATTTTTTTTCATTGGAAAATTCTATTTTAATTAAAATAAAAGCATGATTGTTTGTGTATTCAGTATAGATGAAAATGAAATTTAGGAATGAATTACATTGATAATAAGAGTTAAAAGTTTCCATGCTGCATTGTGGCTGTCTATTGTGACTTTTAACTTTTTGTTGTTATGAGTATTTCTAAGAAGTCATTTTATAAGTATCTGATCATTTTATTGTGTTATTATATATAGTTAAAGTTTAAAAGAGCCTTACCAGCTTATAAAATATACTTTCCTGAATGAAAAAGTTCAAATAAATATGTGAAGAGTTTTTTGATGATTATTGAATTTGATTTGGATTGCTATTTATCTATTCAAGGCGTTTTTAAATATTCATTAAAATGATGAATGAATTTCAACTATTTTAGTTTTACCTAGAAAAATCCTTTTTTGCTTGAACATTGCATAAAGATATTCATATGGAAATACAATCAAAATTAGAATGTACCTTCATTTTAAACTTTAAAGGAAGAATCTTACTTTTAGTTATTCATTTTCAGATCTACACCTTGTAATTAGTGATAAAATTTAAAATTAATGGTATATTACTTTGAAATGAATATGTGATATGTCAGTATTGGAGTTTTTTTTCTTATGGTATTAAAAAATTATAACAAGTTCTATATGTATTCAGTATTTTTATGTTTAGTATAAAATTAAATCTGGAATAAGTACTGATGCCCTAATTTATATGTAAGGTTTAAAGTAATTTTTTTTCATGACATATTCCTGTTGTCTCTATTTTTAGAAGTATTTTATAACATTTCATTCATTTTAAAAATACTTGTTAAATCATTTTTTTCTGATCCTGTACTTAAAAGGGAGCCTTATAGAATTTTTGAAGTAACTTCTTTGCTGATTAAGAGTGTTTATTAATAAATACATCATCAATTTTTATAAGCCGTAGAAGTAGTTATATTCTTGCATTTGGAGTTACTTTTGTTTCATATATGTTTTTAATCATAATTATTTTGCATGAAATTTAAAAGTCATGAAATTAACTGCAGTTGTTTTAGATTCTCTCTCCCTTATGTTTATAAAGGGAAAGGGGGGGGGGTGAAGATCTATGCAAGGCTGATATTTTTTAAATTACGAATTTTTCTTATCTTTAATGATAAATAATTATCCTTCATTTAATATGAATAAATGAAAGTACAAAAAGAATTTCTTTGAGTATATTATTTTTAATAAATGGGGCAAGAGTTCTTTTATAAAGGTTATTTTTCTGCAATCTTAATCATTGCATCATTGATGAAAGATTGTTTAATATGCATATTTTCTCCTAATCAATCATTTTTTTTGTAAAGTTCCCATATCTTCATAGAATTTTTTTTGTATTTTTAAAGCATTTTATCAAATATCTATATTAGAAACCTTACTTTTTTTGCAAATATATAAGGTATGAAACCATTTATATATATACAGAACTTTTGAATGTTAATTCTGGAATAGAGAGGACAGTGGATGTCAAACTGATTATTATTTTATTTGGAATATAAGAGTTGCAAATTACTTTCAGTTCATAAAATTGATAAATGTTTTTGAAGAATGAAAACTATTCCTGTATTAACATCCAATCATAGTAAATAGATGGCTAATCCATAGTAATAGATCCAACATCCAATAGATGGCTAATTAGTTAGGTTCAAATTTTTTTCGAAATTTATGAAATAAGTTTCTTATTTATATAAACGAAAATAATCTTTGAAATCTAAGTAGTAATATAAATTATTTTTTTCTTACTTAAATGTTTGTTAGGTCAAAATGTCTGTCAGTTTATTTAAAATATTTGGTTGAAGATATTTTGAAATTGATATGATGTTTCTAGAGGTATATATTCTCACACACTGTGTGTTAAATTATTTTTTTATTGCTAAAACTTATATTATAATTTTGGAGGATAGTGCTTAAGTGTATATCAGCTTATAAAATGTTTCTTAGAAATACTACTGTTGTTGAACTTTTTTACCATAATTTGATTATATGTTATTTTATAGTTTTCTCTGTAATCTTTGCATTCAGTATTGTGCTGAATATATACCATAGTGTCCTTAATACTGTCAGTCAACGATTTAAAAAAGTAAAGCTGAATGCTTTTACTAATAAGGGTATTAAATTCATTAATCATTTATTTCATGTACTATAAAATATTGTAAATAACTGTGATTCATAAAACACTTTTTGCAAGTCTGATATTGTTCGATAACGCCATATTAGTATCTGAAGGTGTCATATATTTTCATAGTAGTATATATTGGTGTTGATCAAGAACTTTTTTGTTCTGTAACATGTATTTTTCCATTAAAAATCTTTTCCTTATAATATCAAAATAAAAACAGCGAATAAAAAGTTCACATTGCAGTTTATATTTAAATATCTGTAATGATGAATTATCATGTTAGAGAATTCCTTTTTGTAATTATCTTGCATATAATTGCCGTCTATTTCTTTAATACATTTTCTTTGGTTATTTTCATTAAATTTCTTGCATAGCAGAATTCAGATTTCTTTGAATAGTTAATTATGTAGAATTAGATAAACTGAATGTATTATAGTTAAAAAAAAGCAATACCAATATTTCTGTCGATGTACATATGTGTATTCCAGAGTAAGTCTTAATTTAACAATTGGTTGTGAATGAAGTGGTTTTTAAAAATAAACGTGTGTAATGTTTTTGTAAACAAAGCATAGCAATGCTGCGTCTGAAAAGCAATAAATATATAATCATTTGTGGTGTTAGAGCAAAATAAGCTTCATGTTGTTAGATATACCATATTTAAGCATTTGTGTGGCTGTAAAGATATCTGTATTACTTTAGATTGCCATCATTATGGCTTTATGGGATTGACAGATTCTTTCAGATATAGTTTTTATATAACTTTTTAACAAATGATTGTTGTAATATATGTCAATTTTGGGGTAATGTTTTTGACATGTTAAAGAACACTGCAATATTTAATAAAATTTTTCTAATGCTATGGGATCTAAACCTGTAGATAAAGGTACTGGATATATTACACTATCTTCCTAAGCGAACGAGATATGCAAACTTAGTATTCAAACAAAGCAATAAATTTTTTATAACTGTATTTCTCTGATAATAAATTCAGTTACCATTTATGCCTCCAAGACTACAACGCATATTGTAAATTGTTTGTGTGTCAGTCATTTTGTCTGAAGTGTTTTCCACTGTGTGTAATTACTTCACTGTGTGTGTAAAATGACCAACAGGTCAAGTACTTCACTCAAGCAATAAAACGTTGTCTCACTTTGTATGGTTACAAATTTTTATTATTGTGTTGAAATGTTTTAAAATTGTTGAATGTCACTAATATTTCTATGCAAAAATTTACTATAGATATTTTGACCTCTGATGTAGAATAGTTTGTCTAGTGGTTTGAGCATAATTTCTGTAAGAAATTGTTTTTAATGAATTTTTTAAAAACATAATTTTGAATATTATAAATTTTTCTGCAAAATTTCTGTTTATGATTTGCTATACTTTTAGCGATAAAACTTTATTTTTATAAAATTCAATTGTATAGCTAGTTTTTTCCCCTCAAAAATATTATAATGTTATTTATATTTGAGATTTTATTGAATAAAATTTTACTCTGAAAAAAAAATGCAACCTAAGTTGGATTGCATGTGATTTTACTTTCATTTCAGCTACGCCTTGCCTTTATTTTGTTGTAAAATTCCTAGCGAATGCAGCCTACAAACTGTTTTGCATTTGCATTGTTTTATGTTGGAAGCATTTGAAGTTGTATTTTTCTTTTCCAGTTACCGTTTAAATTTTACTGGAAGATTATCTTTCTGATGCATATTTTTAAGATGTTAATCCTAATAATATTAATTAATTTTCAGAGTTCTATTTTAGTTTCAGTTTATTTTACTTCGTACTTTTAAAGAATTGGTGACATATCATCTACGTCTATACCTCAACCGAACATCAATTTGTTATTTATAAATTTAAATGTTTAATGTATAATATGACATTCAAGAGCTGATCAATAACTCCAGAGCCGTTTCAGGGGAGAAAAGAAATTTATTATTGACTATATGTGTAGTATGTGTGTTCGTATTCTTAAAGAAAAAAATTATTTCATTATTCCCATCTGAAGTGTGAGGTAGCTTGTTTAATGTTTCGTCATTAATTTCTAAAATTAAACCTGTTAGTAAAAAATAAAAATCTTCCAAATAATTACTACCTGCATATATTATGTGTATATATTCATGTTTTAAAAAATTATACAAACTTTTTAGAGGTTATTAATGTGTGTGTTAAATTTCTAAATATTTTTCTCATGCTTGTTTCTGTAAAATATTGTAAGTCATTTAGTAAAATTGTAAGAAGTTTTACTGGTCATTTTTTATTGTATTGAGTTTATTTTTAAAAATGCAAAAAAAAAAAAATTCCCTTTGTTGAACATTTCAAGTTTCAATAGTTCTGTCTGTATGACAAAATAAAACTAACACATTTGTATTTTTAAATTCGAAATGTGTTAAACTTTTATTCCTAAATGCATCATTTTATTTATAATGCAGTTATTATAAATTATTTGTTGTATGTTAAAGCTAGTTGCAAAATTTACTGAAGTAATAATTTCATTTTAATTTACCATGAAATATGTGGTATTTATTTGCAATGGATTAATGCTATTTTTGTTAATTTGTGCATGGTTTGAAGTTTTGATGCACAATTTTACTATTACTTAATTTTGCACATAAGTTAAGAAACTAACCTAAGTATAAATTCGTTTTTTTTTTCTTTATAGAACAGACTTTTACCTTTTATCCTTTATATTGTAAAAAGAGTAAAAATGCTGTGTAATTTTATTTTAAATGTTTCCTGTACATTTACATCCCGAGGTTAATCCTAGAAGCTCATGTGAGAGAGAAACAAAGCAATAATTTTTGTAAAATTTGATAGAAAATTTAATCATATTTTCATTACAAAAAAGATGTTACACACATCACAAAAAGCAGCTACCTTTTATGCACTTATATATTTGTCAGATTTCTCAGCTTAACATAATCAAATGGTATATGCATTGGAACATAATTTGTGTATCAGTCGTATATAACCTTCACAATCACATACTTCTTTTAGATATCTATGGCATTTTCAAAAAGTGCTGCAGCCTCCTAAAAGAGTTTTGGCAGGTACAGTGGATATCTATAGGATGTTAGTGCTGAAAGAGAACATTGGTAGATGTAGTGTTGTTGTGTAGATTAACTTATATGTTTTAATTTTATAAAATATTAGTAAACTGATTTTCAATAAAATCTTAGTCCTGTATTTCTTATGTTCTTATTTAGTTGATATATTTCTTGGGAAAAAAAGATTATCACTTGTAAATTATTGTATAAAAAATTATACTCTTTATTGTATTTTCATATTTTTATGAATAAGAAAATTACATTTGTGTAGGATGGACCAAAATTTCTGTTACACATTCAAAAAATTGAAATAAAATCGATAGATTAACATTTTGCAGTGATTCATAGTAAAATGAACCTCATAAAAAACATTTTTTTAGTGCAAAAGGGAGGTGTACTACTTGTTGCATTGAGGAATGAAAGAGACATGGATCATACCAATATTCTAGTATACATGCTGTGTTAGAAAGCACATGAGTTGAAATTGAATATTGGTATGTACCACAAGTCTCTCTTAAAGTGTATGCAATGAAATATAATTTGGTAATGGAAGAGGGGAAAAAAAAGAATATTGACATTTTTTTAGTTTGGTACAGCAGTTTTTTATTCGAAATTTTTACTCCTATTTTATTTCATTTGTTGTTGTGCTATCACTTCATTTAATCTAATTATGTGTATTTTTCAAAAATGTCTTCATCTTTCTGTCATTTTATCAACTATAATATCACTGTTAATTGCATTTTTTGAAATGTGTCACAGATTCTTTCTTCCATCCTTCATTTAAAAAATTCATTTGTTATACAGAAATTTACTAAGAATATTGTATTCATTTTCAGATAAATAACTAATGCATTATTCAAAAGTCATCTCTATGTATTGTCATTGACAAGGAAAATCATTTTATGGGCTTGATATTACAATCATCAGTTTTATTCAGTGTAATGAACTTTTTTAGAATATATGGTAAATTATTAGACATATCATGAAATTTCATAATAATAGTTTATTTAAAGTGTGCTTATTTATCTGAAGAAATTTGATATATAGGGTTAAATATGTTAAAAAAGTAATTTTTAGATTTGCAAGGTGATCATTAAAAATTTCTCATTCAATTTGTCATTATAAATTGAGAATGATTAGACTGATATTTTTTATTAATGAAAAAGATGTGGCTAAATTTTAAATTTTTATATTTGAATTTTTTAAATACAGGATAATGTATGGCTTTTTATGTTTTTCATATAAAATTTGAAAAGAATGATTAAAAATTAATATATTTTACATTAAAAAAATGAAAAAATTTGTTAATAGTTTTTTCTTTCTCGAAGAGCAGATTCTGCCATTCATGTATATTTATAGCTTTCAAATTATTCACTTAGGCTATTAATGTCTTCACAAGTGCATGTTATGTAACATATCGACAGTCACTAAAATCATTCTCAATTTATACTCAGTATTAATAAATATGCATGAACTTTTGAAAATTTCTTAACCTGGTTATTTGATAGTTTTTCATGGTTTTATTTATTGTATAACTTTCTAAATTGAGTGTGAAAGCATTGATATATGTTGACTGCTCTTGCATTTTTATGAAGATGCGACTTTTTTTTTTTGTTCTCTAACGTTAATTTTAGCTTAAATTTTATTTCAGTGTGCATGAGCAAAGTAGTATTAGTGTTATTTAAATCATTTCGAGATTATTTATGTTCAAGGAATTATTTTTAAAATTTATAATGTTCTTTTAAAAACACTTTCATCTTAGTTTGTAAAATATGTAGTCATTACTGTGATTCCTTGTAGTGTGTTTATTAACAATAGGGTAAAAATCGTATTCCAATAGATATACCTTAAAGAAAACTTTGTGTGTTATATGTGTATTTTAAATATGCTGACCCCCCTTCCAGCTGTATGCAAAGTTATTGACAGTGTTGGTTTTCTTTTGTAAGTAGTATATCTGTGTTAAATATTCTGCATTGTTTTGTAGACTGTGAAATTCGTATGTGCTAAGTAAAAAATATATAAATATAGTCTATTTTTTGAATGAGAAAAATGTGCCTTGAAAACTAATTGCTTTCATGTTTGACATTTTTCTTATTTTAGAACTTTTTCAGGATTTGCAGTATGCTTTCAAAATAATTTATATTATTTTTTTTTACCTGACATACTGCCAAACTTTAAACTTTATTTTATGTGCAAAATGTAGAAGAATCTTTAATTTTTGGAGTTATTAAATTTCTGCTTTTGGAGGTTTGATCTTTAAAGAATAATATTTTTACTACTCTTAGACACAAGTCTACCTCATACAAAACTGTGTTATTACAATTGTAATGGTAGGAAATTTATTCAGATATTTGAAAAATTAGCAATGGGACCATATTCTTTTTTCTCTCTTTACATGAATAGTGTTATTTTTAGTCAATTTAAATAATATGCAGTTTTATGAAACATGCACAAACAGAGTGTATACTACATTCTAAGTAAACACTTCTTGTGTTGAAAAAATTGCAAAAACATTTATTCTAAGTGCCTCAAGATAAGAAACGTATTTTTTCTCTGTAAATTAAGTATCAAAATGTCTAATATTTATACATACATATATATATATCGAAGTAAATTTTTGATACATATTCCGAAATTAATTCTTTTATACATCTAACTTGTTACATAATTTATCTAATCAATACAAAATACAATTTAAAATGATGCATTTTTTCCCTTTAAAAAATGGTATTAACAATCGAAAATTATATACTTCTATATAAATTTAATATCATTCTATCCAGTTTATTTTAAAATTATTTGTAATCCCTTAGCTACCCTCTGTTAATATTTATTACATCTGAGGGAATATTTTTTTTATTTAATTAACATTTTTTTCGTTATTGATTAAATAGTTTCATTGACTACTTAAATAAATCTTCTCTCTTTTAGGATATGGAATGTTTACTTGATGTATTAATTCTTATATTTAGATGCAATAAAATATGCTACTGATAATTATATCTTAAATTATGTGACCCTGTTTCAGTTTTATTGCAAAAGGTATTTAAGAAATATGAATTCTCCCTTGGGATTAGTTATTTAATTATTTACAGGGTAATCTGTGACATTTTGAAGAAAAAACTTATTTTATATTATTTTTCATTACATTGTGTTCTTTGTTAGTGAAAAATAATGCTTGTAGCTAAGTTTTTTTTTTTTGGAAGTAGGTTTGAAAAAGTTTAAACTCTCTTCCTCATCAATCTCAATTTAATGACTTCATTAAATTTGGCACTCATCTTTAGGTATATCATACAAATGGTGTCCTTAATGTTCTTTAAAAGCCACAAACGCATTTATATTGATAAATTGTATAAATTTAAAAAAAGAACTGAATTATTTAATGATATCGCTGATATTTTTATTTTAACCATTTAAGAGAAATTCAGTTCAATATAAGTCTTAGTTATACTAGAAGTACTTTTGAGGATTTATATATAAATAACATCTTAATTTTTTCTACAAAGATCAATGTAATTGCGTTTTTAGTTGGAGACTATTAGATGAAACAGATCGTCTCCTTAACGCTACTTAAAAATGCGGTTTTTTTTTTTTTTTTTTGGAAAGTCATTATAAAGGTCTTACTTTCTTTGAAAAAATTGATTTCATAACATAAGTGAAAAAAATTATAATAAATTAGCTCTCTCTACAAAAATCCAAGGTATGTTCATTTGAAATTATGTCCGGTTGTTTTCAATAAATTAAATCTTGGAACTCTTATTTATGATTAAAATAAATAAATTGTTAACTCTTTCCTGTGTTATACTGCTTACTATATGTTTTTATCTGGAATTTGGAATTGTAACATTGAGTTGTTTGAGAAAGCCAATTGTATTTTTAATCAGCGAAAAACGTTGTCAATCTCGCAAAGAGTCAACAAATCTTGATTGCGAACTTCTTAATGCCAATATGTTAGCAAACAAATAAAGTGACTATCAGCGATTTTTTTTTTTTAAAATATTCAATACTTATTCTGTGAAGTTTCTCAGGACTGTGTTACATTTTGCGCGATTTCACTATCTATAACGAAATAGATGATTTTCGTAACATGTATTCTGTGTTGATCACTGGCGTAGCTAGTTTTGAGTGGGCCCCGTATCAAAACTTCTTCAGGGCCCTTTTTTGAAATGAAAGCTTAGTGGTATTGTAGTTCCACTTGTTGGGGCCCCATATCATTGATACGGTGGTAACTACGCCCCTGGTTGAGATTGAATATTATAAACAATTTTTATCTGGTTATAAGACCTTGCGTGTTCCCAGGAGAATGCTAGCATTAGCAGGAAGAGGAAGGTGCCTTTAATGTATTTTTATCATAGTTTATTATATATGGACTTAGAGCATTTCGTGATAAATATATTTTTAATGCGTGTTTCAGATTGATCTAAAAATTAGTTGTGAAATTGTACAACGAGCAAAAGTTTCAAACACAGATAAATAATTTAAAATGCAATACAAATGATGGATTGTTCTAAAATATTTTATTGACACTTTTTGATGACTACATGCGATTTTTATCCCTTTTTATGTGCTTCTTCAGTTCTTTTCCTAGATAGTAAAAAAGCAGTTCAACTGCTATCGATTTGAAATTATCTTCCAGACTTTTGAAATGTAAAATAGTTATGAATGTGGGAAGGGGAATGAATAACTCAAAAATGAATGACTTTTTATATGAATAAGTCAAATTCAATTAAAAAAAACACATTCTAAAGAATTTTAGAAATTTTTCATTGCTGTATTTTTAACGGACTTTATGGTTATTAAATTTTTTTGAATATTTTAAAATGTGTTATATTATGTCAAAATTATAAGCAGCTATTAGGCGTTCTTTATCTCTATTAATATTTTTGTTTTTAAATTACGATATTGTTATTGCAATAAATGCATTTGTCATAAAAAAGTTCTTAAATCTTACCTTTCATTCACTTATATGAATACTTTAAATTTTTTTTTTCTTTGAGTGGTTTCATAGCTAATTTTTCAATCATAATATCTGCTTATGCTTGTTCCTGAACTAACTTTGTACTATTTTTTTATTTAATATGACTTGCCTGATATTTCCTTACGTTGATTTGCACAACAGATATAGTTAATATTATATATATATCTATACTATGCAATAAAAATAATTGTAATTGTATTTACAAACATAAAAATTTCAGGAGCAAATATGAATTGTGTGCCAAACATTGTTTTCGTACTGGTATTGTAAAATACAAAACATTTTTAAAAAAATTGCAATTAAAAATATATGACTTGTATTTACTAAAAGAAATACAAATATTTTATAAATTTTAATTGTTTGATAATAATACATTTCAACATTATTCAGTTTTCGTGATAATCATATTAATATTTTGTTTGTACCTGCTATGCAGATTTGTGGTAAAACCACATATTTTATAGTTGCAATTTCAAAATGTCTAACAAAGTTCAAGTAGCATTGTTCTTCCACTGTTGTGAGAACAGCAATAAAAGCAATACGTTAATGTTTCTCCAAGAGAATGTAGCATATTTGTATATGCCATCAGTATTGTATTGTAGTTCCTGTGATTTTATGCATTTTTGTTGTAAGTGGTTAAACTGAAGCTACCACTGGAAGAAGCATTTATAAATTGTGGGTCCATTGTATTTTGTAGCAGTGTTTTATATGTGAAGAGAACATTGGAAATGACTCTTTTCTTAATCAAAACATGAGTTTTCTCATGTTTAGTTGTGACCTCAAGAAAGTGGCTTGTAATATATGGTTTTGTAGAACTGTTAAATTTTATATGTCTGCAAAGTTAATGTAAAAGTGTTGTTGAATAAAACTGTGTAGGACCTTATTTTTTCATTTTTTTTTTCAATACAAAGGTGGTACATATCAATTATTACAGAACTCAATACACACACACTGTAGTTATATTTATATTAACAATATATTTATAGGGGGAAATAGGATAAAATATATGAATAGTAGGAGAAAGGAGCTTACTTTAAACAAAATTTTAAAATGATGGAATTTTAATTTACATTCTTTTATCTTGACATAGAAGTGCTCAACATTAATAAAATTAATTCTCTTTTTATGCATAAATACATTCTTATCTAATGAATAGTGCCAATTATCATTTAATTATATGTGTAACTGCCGCTTACGTCATTACTTGGGGTAACCAAAAGTAATTAATAGAATCTCGGGGTAAATTAATATATTTAATGGCATAAGATAGCACAGTTACAAAGAACAGACACTTAGACAATTACAAGACAAACATTTAGAGAAAATAAGTAAAGTGTACATAGTCCAGGATTGGACATCGAAACAGGAAACGCACGCTTGTCCAGATCCAAACTCTCTCTGACGATACTACAGTGTTTCGTACAGTCACACTTCCGGTCCAAGACAATACTGTAATGGCGGCACCTACATTTCGGTCTTGGAACTATACCATGCGTTACAGACTCCCCCTCTGGTTCCGTTGACGTCTCGGCTCGGAAACAGGAGGTACTCTTTTTTGGGGGCGTCCTCTTTTCCTCAGAGGAGCTTCTTCTAAGACCAGGGTGGTCCATACACTTTTCCTACGACAGGAATCTTTGATTGCCAGGGTGGCACTTCTTCCGAGACCAGGGTGGTCTAAAAATTTTTTCCTATAACAGGATTTTTTTATTGCCGGGTGGCACTTCATACGAGACCAGGGTGGTCTATATACTTTTCCTATGACAGGAATCTTTGATTGCCAGGGTGGCACTTCTTCCGAGACCAGGGTGGTCTATAAACTTTTCCTGTAACAGGATTTTTTTTAATTGCCAGGGCGGCACTTCTTCTGAGACCAGGGTGGTCTATACACTTTTCTATAACATGAGTCTTTGATTGCCGGGGCGGCACTTCTTTCATGACCAGGGTGGTCTATACTTTTTCTATGGAAGTCGTTGCTATTGGATGGGGGCCCTCCCCCTGGTTGGAAACATGATTCAATTTTTTCCGCATTGAATCAATTACAAATTTAAACTTTGATTTTTAAATTTTATATATAAACAGACCAAAATTAAATTTGACAAAATATTACTAACAGAATAATAGTACAGTATTATGCCACAAAAAAATAATATCTTACTTTCTTACAATATACAATTCAAAAAATTTCATGAATCACAAAAAGGAAAAATAAAAATATTTTCGTTTTTATCATTTTTAATACATAATCAAAGTAAAAAACTTTTTCAAAGTTTTAGCCAAAAAAAAAATACATATATCATAAAAATGATCAGAAAACACTTTGGAAATATTATAGTTAAACAATACTGATGTATCTGAAAATTTCTTTACATATAAAAAAATACTCTACACTATAATGCACACTTGATGAATGACAATAAAATTCTCTAATTTCAAATGTGATAATTAATTTACAAATCAATATTAATGAGATTAAAATAAAACAAATTCTTCAATATTAACTATCTTCTACTTTAGTACATCAAAACCAAAATAATAATATTTATATAATATTCATTATTAATCAAAAGGAGTTTCAGCAGTTAACATGAAATGGATTTATAAAACAAATCAAATACGTTTAAATAGAAATACCGTTCATAATTCATTCACTCTGAAGTTATCAATAGTACAAACTTGTTTACACTTAGTAGAAGTACTTGAAAATATTTTCCAAAAATTTTAAGTAAAAACAGAAATGTAAATACTTTATCAATAACATACAAGGTTTCAAATGTTATATAGTAATACTTCGTAATCAATCATATACTGTCAAAAGAATTATTTTTATGTTAGGCATAAAAAGAACAGGGGAAAAAATTATTATAAGAATTGCAATAATTTCTTGATAACAAATCCATATACGTGTTATTAGCATAAAATTCTTAATTAGGAAGAAAATATGCACTCATAAATAATTAACTTTCAAATAGCTTTAATCAGATCAACCGATCGAATGAAAATTTCGTTTTCAAAAGATTAGGAAAACTGACAAATGAATATCAACTTTAAATTCAATTATGTTGTTTTCCTGTAACACACAATATATACTACGAATAATAATAATAATCTTATACACACACACAATAACAGAGCATGATAATTTAGAATAAACAACATTTATCTGTTAACAGGTTTTCTGGATGAAAATATTCATTCGCAGGGTGCGAATCCTCTTATTGTCGGGATGACAAACACTTCCACCCCTAAGGCTGTGGGGAAAAAAAGCGAGAGAGAGAGCTAGGGTCGGGCCGTCGTTTGGGCGCCAATTGTAACTGCCTCTTACGTCATTAATTGGGGTAACCAAAAGTAATTAATAGAATCTCGGGGTAAATTAATATATTTAATGGCATAAGATAGCACAGTTACAAAGAACAGACACTTAGACAATTACAAGACAAACATTTAGAGAAAATAAGTGAAAATAAGTAAAGTGTACATAGTCCAGGATTGGACATCGAAACAGGAAACGCACGCTTGTCCAGATCCAAACTCTCTCTGACGATACTACAGTGTTTCGTACAGTCACACTTCCGGTCCAAGACAATACTGTAATGGCGGCACCTACATTTCGGTCTTGGAACTATACCGTGCGTTACATATGTTATTTAATTATTAAACTGTGGGAATTCTCATGTTAATATTCAAACTTACATCTGTTTGTATAAAATAAAAACACTTTATAATTAGGCTAATTGTTTTGTACGCTACTTTTTTGCAAATACTTATATCATTGTAGATTAGGCTGTTTTTATATAAAATGTCTTTATTCTTACATATAAAAGCTATTTAAGTTAATCAACATGTATTATATATGTCTTAGAAACAACATTCATATCGTTGGAAATTATGGAGATATTGAAAAATCTAATCCCATTACCTACAGATTATCTATCTGTTCTAATTAAGGCATAAATAGGTACTATCCAATTTAAATAACGAATAATTAGGTAATTTCGTTGACAAAAAAATTCTTGCTGTCTAAAATCGTAATGTTTAAGTGTGAATGTCTTCTGACACAACACTTGTAATATGCAACTTATTTTATAAGGAGAATCAATACTAAAACGCGTTAATTTGAGTTAGTTTTTGTAGGTTTTGTTAGAATCTGCAGAGATGGATCTCCAAATTTTTTGATCGCATACCCTTACAAAACAAATTCCTTATTAAAATTGTACTCCATATATTATATATGTATGTGGTCAAATTATTTTAAACATACATTAAAATTAAATTAAAAATTTACATTCTGGATTAGAATTTAATAAGAGCAATGAGCATTAAGTTCTTCTTGAACGCTTATAGGTACCCCCCCCCCTCCAAAAAAATAAAAGCTTTACTTCCCATTTCTTCATGCACTTTAAAACCGGTGCATTAGTTATGTTGAGCTCCCCTGATGCTGGTGAAGCCAGATACGATGGCCAATGAGAAGATGTTCGCAATTAGAATAATAGCCTTTGTGGCTCCATATCTCACAAAGTCTGTAACTGTAACCTCGTGATACATGATGAAACGCAAGTAATCATGAACTTATTCAGTGGTCTATACAGACTTCTTTTATGGGGAAGGGGTTATGTTCTAAAAAACACGTAGACGAAAGCGCCGAGACGCAATCTGTGTTAAAAATTAAAAATCTGTTGATCAATAGCAGTGGTCCCTACTGACCCCCAGGGATCCCCGATATCCTTCAGGGGTTCAAACTGTTGAAGCTCAAACGTCCTCCTATTGATGTAGTGTGGAAGCTAGGAGAGGAAGTGACAGCTCAGGTGTCGTCCTCGTTACTTGACTATGGCTCAAAATTGCGAGGTCCGTCACCAAAAGCCCTGTGCAGCTGAATAGAGCGACGTTAAGATTCGCTCACTCATTCCTAGTTATTGTCAATAGAAGACTTAGTCTACTTACTGTCCGTAAATCTTGAATTTCTCGGAAAATAATTTCTAACTGCTAATCTTGTACTGGATTCCAAGTGGTCGTCTGTGAAACGGGAACAATATGCTGTTTTAATTACATTCATCGTTGAAAACGTGAATTCATATAGGTAGGTCAGTCGCATCGATTGTGGAAAACCAATTTGCCAGTCTAGCTGGTGTCATTGTTCCATAACTTTTCTTTTAGTTTGCGCGTATTATATATATATATATATAGCTCATAGTAAAGGTGTAATGCTTGTAGGTTCCTGCTTCCCTCTAATCCCCCTTGTCTACCTTCGGACCCGGCTAGATGTGTGGGAAGAACTGAATAATCAGTCGACATGATTCACTCTAATTGTTTTATTGTTACAAAATATCAAACAAGCACAATAATAATCTAATTAAGAATAATGATCAGCAATTAGAGCGCGAAGGTGAGACTCGTTAGCCTGGGGATAGTATTACGAACCCTCAACTGAATCCACGATAACCTATACAAGCTCAATTTCAACTCCGCTGCGCTTAATAAGTTACTCTTTAGCTTCTATTTAAATAAGGATCACGATACCTGTACTCTTGTGAAGTCCTACTGTTGAGGCCTTGAACGGTAATCTTTAACTGGATTCAATCACCTCCGAGTGATCCTCTCTTGGAATTCTTCAATTGAACTTTTATAAACTCAGATTTGCACTTAAAAAAATTCACGATCCTCCACTCACCAACTAACTCCCAAAACTCGCGAATACAGAATTTATATAATATGCTTAATTGGCATAATCCCGTTTTCTTCCTTCGGTGAAAGTTGGTTGGCAAAAGTATTTCCCCAGAAGAGTCCCCAAGGGGTTAGTCATAGACGCGTATAGATCCGTCACAAAGGGGTCAATCCAAAATGTCTTAGCGGTTGATCGCGATTGACTTAAGGCCCACCCCTGTTCCAGATGGTACCAGCTACTTATGTTAATAACGAGCATGGCACGGTGCGAGACAGAAGACCGAAAACAGGTTTATAGAGGAACGCAATAGCGCCATTACATGCACTAGCTTGTCCACAATACAAGCATTTTATAAACAATTTAGTTCTATGTTATACTGATACGAAGTGCATAAACAAATTTTCCCAGTCTTAGACTAAAAGAAGTTTTGTATTGTTAGTTGGTTATGGTATAGCTGCATATATTTTTTGTATTGTTACGCAGATAGTGTACTTATGTTACTCAAGTATATTTGAATAGAATTGATCCCTTTTGAAAAAAAAACATGTATCATATTTTTCAATACAACGTTAGTTAAGGGATTAGATTATTAACAAATGTAATACTATATATAATTTTTACTAAAAAGTTAGGAAGAGATCGTAGATTTTTTAAAATTTTTACAAAAGGTTTTTTAAAAAAGTTATTTATTGAAAAATATTTTTTTTTTCTTCAAAAATTACATGAAATTTTATTCTTACGTCAAATAATTAGTTTAAAAAAGGGCTTTACTGGAGCATTCCGTTGAAAAAGTTAATAACAATTAACAGCGGTTTGTTGCAAATAAAACATTTGATGTTACAAATTTTCATAAATCCTTTTTTGTCCCTTTTAACTGATAACAGTATGAGTGAGCCGGAAAAAAAAATGCCGAGAATACTGTGTTGAATATTTGAAGTATTTCATCACCAGCTTTATTTGATCACCAGGAAATAGTACTTTTCCTATGTGTCTTCTATGTAATAAAACTAAGTCAAACGATTAAACAAAACCTTTCAAGCTTAAGGAACATTTAATAAAAATTCATAGCGACAAAAAAGATAAGGATTTCACGTTTTTTTTTCAAAACTAAAACTACTACTTAACTAAACTCAGCGGCGCCACAGACTATGAGGGCCAAGACCTACTGTGCCCATCTCTGTATACGTGACCTTTGGGCACTGAGGTGCATGAGCAGATGTCCCGATCAGGTGGTCAGTCTGAAGCGAAATCCCCAGTGTTTAGTCCCCAAGCAATATTGGTAGGATAGGACCCCGAACCTGTGGTGTAAAAGCGCGAAACGTTACCATTCGGCCAAAGCAAAATATTTGAAAACAACGTCACTACAGTAACAGACAGGGACAACAGCTAAACGAGATGACAATGGACTGTGTGCTTCTTATAACATTTATTTATTGATTGCAAAGTCCGAAAAGCCGTACACTATTGGTGAAGAGCTTATTTTACCAAATGTAGATGAGTTGTTGCACAAACCAGCTTTCGACATTAGAAAAAGAATTCCACTGAGTAAATAATACAGTACAAAGAAGGTTTGACGAAATGGCTCAGTGAATAGAAAATTCTTTTTGTGAGTATTTTAAAACATCTAAATTTTCAATACAGCCTAACGAGTCTACTTTACCAGGAAACGAAGCTTTACTTTTTAGCATATGTAAGATTTGAAAAAGGAGAAAATTTTGCCAAGAATTGTTATTTGCTAAATGTTTGGAAACCGATAATAAAGGTGAAATGTTATTTACTGATGATTTTTCGATCTAAAGTGGTACCCTTAATATTTCTGTGTCTACTAACGGTGCTCCGGCAACCAAAGCTTTCTGGCATACTTAAAACAAGCTGTACCGAATGTATTTTCAATACATTGTGTTATTCACTGGCATGATTCAGTTGCAAATAAATCGTAGTGAATGTTTGAATGGATCACTCGATTATGTCATTAGAGCAGTTAATAAAATAAAAAAGAATGTCTTCAATGAGATTATTTGCTCAACTTTGGAAATTGACGAAGACTATAATCATTTACTACTTAACACAGAAATACATTGATTAGCTAAAAGTGCATGTTTAAATCGATTTTATGAGCTCTTTGATTAGTGTTGGAATTCCTGGAAAGCAAAGACAGTGATTTGTGACACAATTTAATTAACTCAAAAAATGACATAGGTGAGTTATTTGCCAAATTTAACAAGACTTATTTGAAAATGCAGGTGACCAATTAAATTTAATCAGATCTAAAAGCGTTTCTCCCCTTGTCAAGTTTTTTCTGTACGAACAAAAATTGAGAATGGGAGAGTGAGAATGTTCTAAGTTTCCAAATCTTACGAAATTGCAAAATACACTGCTGGCCACACAAAATGCAACACCAAGAAGCACCAGAGATATCAAAGCGAAATTTATTTGGCAAATAACATGTTGTACAAAGATCAAACGATTGAAATTACAGCCTATTGTGACGAGTGGATGATGACAAAATCAGTAGTTAGTGTAGCCGCCATTATTGGCTATAACCGCACGCCTAGGCATAGAATCAAAGAAGCTGTGGATGTATCCTTGGGGTATAGCAGTCCATGCGGCTTCCACATATTTCCAAAGTGTATCTGGTGTAGCAGCGGGTGGTACATCCCGGGCCAGTCGTTGTGCAAGCAAGGACCACAAGTTTTCGATTGGCAATAGATCAGAAGAACAAGCAAACTAAGAAAGTAATTCAATTTGATGGGTAAAGAACTCTTGAACACGTGTGGTCGTGCAATATCCTGTTGGAATGTGGCTGATGGCAAGCGCTAAATGTATGGGAGGACCATGGGCTCAAACACCTGAGAGATGTAGCGCTGGCAGTTCAGTGTACCGGCAATGCGTACTAGAGGGGTGTGGCAGTGAAATCCAATACCACCTCAAACCATGTACCGGGTGCAGGACCATTGTGGCGATACATAACGCAACAATTCATCAATCTCTCACCATGGTGTCTCCATACTCAAATCCGACCGTCGTGATGTTGCAGGCAGAAGCGGTATTCGTCAGTAAACACAATGTCGTTCTATTTCGGTGTCCATGTCCTTCGTTCATCGCACCATTGGCGGCGCAAACGCCTGTGGTTTCCAGTCAAAGGTAAATGAAGCAATAGACGCCTTGTGGAGATTCCACTCTGTTGCAAACGGAGTCGAATGGTACGAGCAGACGCCGAATGATGCGTAAACAGAATGAATCTGTTGTGTTATGGCTCGTGATGTGGCTGCGCGATCCATTACTGCCATGCGCTCAATCCACCGGTCATCACAAGTAGTGGTGCTACGAGATGAGTGCGATCAGCATCGTCAGCCCGTCGTTTCTTCCTGCATCTAGCGATGACAGTGGCTTGGTTTTGTCCAACATGTTGACCGATTTCTCTGAAGGATATTCCACAATCCCTATAGGCTACTATTCTTCCTCGGTCGAATTCAGAAACTTGGTCAAAAGACGCTCGATGTCTTGCACAAGGCATATGTAAACAACTTACGCAATAATAAAAAAAGCCAAGTTTCTATTGCCAATCTTTTTTCCCTTTACATAGCGCTTGCGGATGGCGCTACGGTCGCCTGTGATGTACGTCTGCGCTATAATGCTAATGATTTGCATATGATGTAAATTTCACATGGTTTGCGTGCTTCCTTCAGGATGTTGCATTTTGCATGGCCAGCAGTGTAGAAATGAAGATTTGCTTGTTTTCTGTCGATACCTAACGGCTCTTTATGCAGACCTGAAACAAAGATTTGAAGACATTCTTCACTAGCATATCCCCAACTGGGAACTGAACCCTTTTGTGCGTGGACAAACTCAGATTCCAAACACAGATGAATCCATACTGATGCATGGGCAGCTTATTGAAATATCCACAAACGAGGAACTTAAACCATTGTTTGAACAAGGATACCACAAATTCTGGTCGCAAAAACAGATCCTAGTTTTATACCCTGCATTATGAGTTATTGTACAGAAGTTGTTGATTGCTTTCCGGTCCTCCTATTTGGTAAAACGTGGATTCAGTGCCATTATAAATCTCATTACAAAAAAAAAAAAAAAAAAAAAAAAAAATTCAGACTAGAAATTAGTGCTTGTGGGGATTTGTGGTTGCTACTCAGAAACATTGAGCCGGACATAAATACACTCATAAAATTTTATCAAGTTCATCCAAGTCATTAATATTTTTTAAACTTTTATTTTAAACAAAAGTTATAATTTCAATAAATACTTCTTCAGCAAAATGTTTTTTAAAACTTGTAATTTTTATATTATGCAGCTTTTCACTTGGGGGTCATGGGCAAGTTTTGACAATAAAAAGGGTAAAAGTCATAAAAGTTTGGGAACCGCTGGTCTATAAAAAGGCTCTGAATCCCCCCCCCCAAAAAAAAACACCCCTTTATGTACGCAATATTATACCTGCTTCTTTGGTGTACTCCCAAGTTTCACTTTATGTACTCCTAATGGAGTCCACGAGTCTAGGTGTATTATGATGTAGCAAATAAATTACTTTAGGCCAGAAAAGTTAGTACACCGGTAACGAACAGGTGTTCGTTCTAATGTGAGGTAAATGATCAACAGACAGTGTAAAATTTGTCTTTTATTTAATATGATCTCAACCTTCAATCTTAATAGTAAGTATGCAATAGGAATAAAATTAAATGTCGAAACCTATCCAAATAATAATGTAAAAGATAGCTTTGAGGCTCAGCCACGTATTCTCAAACTTCAGAAGTAGTTAAGTCATCGGCTTCTCTAAAATGACTTTATATCTAAAAACGTGAGGTTCTAACTCGTAGATTCTGATCAAAACAACATGTAATTTCCGATTCACTATATTGCACCTTACAACCACAATCTACTCCTGCTTTCTTACCTCAGATTTCTCTATAAATAGCAATACTAATTTACAAATCACTGTTCCTTCACAAGGGGGTGAGGTTGCTTGGCCACAGACTGCTAATAATATAGGGAAGTGGCAGTGTGTCAGTGGCGTAACGTACACCCCCGCACTGCGAGGGGGGGGGCAAAGCCTAACTGACACCATTAACGTAGGTTTTCTCAAAATTCCCTTTGCATTTTAAAAAATCGAATCTTTAAGTGATTTTCCAATTGGCGATCTAACGTCATTCATAATCAAAACTTAAAACGCTCATTAGTTATCCTACAGCTAAATCAAAAAACATTTTTTTTTATTTGCTGTAATCCAGGCGATGAGAGATACTTTTCTTTAGTGGGTTTTCTTTTTAAACCTAGATTACTAACAAATAAAACAAAAGTTAGACGGAGAATCGGATAAAATGCTAGGAAGATATAAAAAATTCATCACTACTATTACAGTATACATTACATTAGCTGCTGGCAGAAGGGAAAAAAAGATATAATTTACTCTTTAAGAAGCAGCAGAGTAAATTACTGGCGTCTTTAGTCCCCCCCCCCCCTGTGTTTCAATTTCATTTAGCGAAGTCGTAAATAACATACATCTGTTATGCTTTTTTCAAGTAAAATAGCATTACGATACTTGGAAAAGCATAGAGAGGATTTTAAAAGCTTATTTGATGATAGATTCATGAGTATTCAATCAAATGAAGTATAATGAGAAGAAAGCATAATGGATTGTATCAGTTTTTTATTTCTTTTTTCATGAGATCATTTTTGCTTCAGACAAAGAACTTTCCTTATTAAAAGTTGCAGTATTTACGCTAAAATGTAATCGAACTTTAGGTGAAGCTTATCCCGGGATTCAGAAATGAAAAATGAGGTAAGTGATAGCTTTTTTCTTTCATAAGATATTTAAATTGAAAATTATTTTGCAGTGTTCGTGTCTTTCTTAGTGTTCGTTTTTATTTAAGTTACCTGGTCATCCATCGTTAGACTTCCCGTTTGAATAAATATATATATTTTTTAAATACTCTCTAATATTATACATTCTTTACTTCATTTACTCAGACTCCGGTTGATTTTATATTCAGTTATAAGTTTAATATTAAATATTTTTACGTGATGTATAAAGGTACATTATGTTATGGTTTGGCAATCCTTTGTATATACATATATATATACATACACTTGCCAGAAAAGAATGTTCTTATGGACGAATGAGAGAAGATAAGCCCTGAAGAAACCACTAGATTTGACAATTCAATGCCGAAGCGACTTCAGGAGGCTTTCAAAACTCGGGGTTATCCAACCAGCTATTAAATAGATCATTATCATTTTTAAATAATTTTTATAGTTACTACTAAAACAATACACGCAGACTTTTTCGACTTGATTTTTGTTGGTAACGCTATAAACCTGTCCTTGTTTTAAAAGCTATGAAAGCAAACCGAGTTTACTTTTGTTATTTTCAATACTTGGAATGAACTAAATAAAATATAATTTTAAAAAATTCCGGATTAAAATTTTTTTTTTTTGCGTTGTTTATGTAAGCAGTAGTAGGTGAGCGCAGACACTTTTTCTAGCAAGTATATATATATATATATACTGAATATATATTAACATGAACATTATATATATATATTTATATGTGTGTGTGTGTATAAGATTCGGCTTTGGGGCCCAAGAGTTGACCTTGCGGGGGGGGGCCCAATTATTTTCCGTTACGCCATTGGTGGCAGTATTCACTTCCACTTAGCTTTCGTTTGAACAGAAGTCTTCCCACAAAAGCAGCTCTATGACGTTTTTTCATTTCAATTAAAAATTCACTTCATCAACTTGTAGTTATAAATTAACTTTATTAAATATTTTAAACGAGTTTGTCAAGTAAGTGTAGTAATTTTTGGATGTAATTAAGTTCCTATACGCAGTGTTTTACGCAAGTTTGTGTCATGCATGGAGCACATTAAAATTTTTACTTAATGATAAGGGACAACATTTTCCCGAATTAGACGACAAGGAATGGTTATGTAAATTGATGTTTCTGACAGATATAACTAAACATGTCAATGAACTAAACTTAGGATTGCAAGGAAAAAGTCAAACAATACTTGAACTCTTTGAATATTGGAAGGGCTTTGCTACAAAATTAATTAAAATTTTCCCGTGATATTAATTCTAGTACCTACAAATATTTCCCAAATGTTAAAGCGCTTGCAAATACATCAACCGTAGACAAAGATGAACTTCAAATTTTCGTTGAAGCACTTAAGGAGGAGTTTTCTAAAAGATGCAAAGACTTTGAAGCTTGTATGCCCATATTTTCTTTTCTAATCAAACCTGATTTAATAGAACCATTAATAATCCCATTCGATTTGTCAATTTTTGAGTGGACGGAAACTGATAATTTTAAAATGGAACTTATTGAATTAATATCTTCAGAATTATGGAAAACAAAATTTACGGAGTTACGGAAAAATTTGGAAGATAACTCTAGCAATAAATCGACAGCTATTTTAAATTGCTGGATGTCATTGCCAGAAAGATTTAATTGTTTGAAAAAAATAGCTTGTGCTCTGCTTTCCGCTTTTGGTTCCACATATCTATGTGAACAAATTTTTTCTCATATGAAATATATTTTGAGTCCACAAAGAAATTGTTTAACTGCTGAACATTCTGAATCCTGTGTCAAATTGAAAGTAACGAATTATACCCCTGGTATTGCGACATTAAGTAGATCTCTGTAGGGACAAGGTTCTCATTAAAATTTTAATTTTTTATTTAACTTTGCTGCATGAACACTTATACTTTGTTGTTTTTTCTAGTTTCATGAATTTTTCTAAGAATGCATAATATATATACAATTTTAATTTTTGATTTATATTGAAGAACAGTCATATTTTAAGTTTTCCTTAAAAATTCTAAAAATATACATATTTATGTGCACAGTTTTAATATTTGTATTTATATTGAAGTAATAGTTGTATTTTATGTTTATTTTTATGTCAATAAATATCTTTAAATGATGCATAATTAGCATATAAGTAAATTTGTAATTTTGGCCTCTATTTTTTCTAATTCTGCATGTATTGTCATGGGAATCAAATTGTCTCAAATATTTGCTATTGCTTGGCACGCTGAATCATGTTGGTAGGTTGGTTTGGCACGTTACAGCTGAAAGGTTGCCGACCCCTGAGTTAGACTATAAACAATATTTCCAGCCGTAAACAGTCCAGTGGCAGTGATGGTGCTTAGTAACTGCAAGATATAGCTTCATGTCTTTCAGCTATTAAGTGTAAACGAGTGGGCCTTCGGCATCGACAACCCATATTAAAAAGAGACCTTTTTGTATAATTTGCTTGCTGGTATTAAAAATACTGTAGTTATTTCAGACAAAGCTGTAGGTTCATTTCTTGAAGCGTTTCTTTTCAGTTGTCGATGGTTCTATTCCTTCAGAGTCTTTCCGCGCTCACCACTGTTCAATAGAGCTGAAGTGTGTGTTCCCGGATTTACACCCAACTCTTTTCCTTACATAATAAATACCTTCCTCAGAAAATTGAGCGAAAAAAACTTCGTGTAAAAAAAAAAAAAAACATGCGACATATGGAAAATTTGTGGATATGTTCCACAACATTAAACAATCGTGCAGATGAAAAATCTCTAAAAATTTTACCAATAAACCGTGCAAAAAAAAAAAAAAATAAAATCCATTTTACATACCATACAAGATATAAAAAATCAAATTGAAATTAGGAATTAAATTACTAACTAACAACTATTCGTCGTAACTTGATAACAAGCGTGTAAGTTTATTACGAACTGGATCAAAAATACTATCACACATCAGTAGATGTATCAGATATGCCTAACTCAACTGTCGAAGAATCTCGTTCGTTACTAACGGCCTCACTACGTTCCTTTTCTTTTTGTCGTTACAAAATCTGTTATTAGTGGCTGTTTTTTTTTTTGGTTTCTTAGGTTCTTACATAATTTTTGATATTCTGTTACAAAACTTTAAAACGTTGAAATTATAATGCACACTCTATGTTAGGGTCATGAGTAAGAAAATATTGTTCCATACTTGTAACCAATTTTAAATCTTCGCTAATTAAATCAGCTGTTAATAGTTGAACTTCGCCTTCGACTTCTTGATTATTATTGACTATCATACGTAGTATGATCCAAAAGTTCGGGGACAAGATGTAGAAAACCTTACCCTGAATAGTTCACAGCACCCAAGTACACCTTCTAAGTAGTCCCCTTGGGCGACGATAAACTTCTGCCAGCGTTCGTATAACTTTCGAAGCCATTTTTCGCAACCTCCCGTAAGGCCTCCAGCGATGCTCTTTTCACCTTATCGGATGACACAAAACAGCGACCGTGTGTTTTTTCATTGATGGGGACAGGTATGTCACACAGGGTTAAATCTAGTGAATAGGGAGGATATGGAAGCACGTCAGTGCGAGTTTTGGCGAGGAACTATTTTACCAATTGGAATGGATGTGCTGGTGCGTCGTCATGTAGAAGATACCAGTCATCACTCTGCAGAACTGAGGCTGTTTACGACGAATGGATTCTCTCAAACGATGTCTTCGAGAAGTCGTACCTTCAGCGATTTGTGCATGTATTTGACGACGATCTTTCCGAACACATTCAGACACTAACGAAACATTTTCAGCATTCCGTGAAGTCGGTCGTCCAACATGTTCATCGTCTTCGATAGATTCTCTTTAAAACGCCGATGCCATTCGTAAACCTTGGATCTCGCTATGGTAGATTCACCAAACACCTTAGCTTTCACAAACCCTTCCATTGGTGTTTTACCTAAGCGTTGAAAGAATTTAATGTTCAAAGCTGTTCAAGAAAAGCCATCTTTCTTACATCGCAGAACAAAGCTAACTAGCTTCGGAAGATAACAGTTGCGCGTGCGGTTCGGTCACATGACATGATCTAAACCAACCTGGTCAAATAGGGAAGGGTTGGGAGAATCCATTTGAAGTGGTTTAAATTTAGGTACTTTCGTCGTCAGCAATGGCTGCAGTCCTCGAATTTTTGGATATCGCGTACTACTTAAATTCGATCAAATTGTCCTCCTTCAAAGGGGCACGAATGCCCAAATTTTTTTGAGATTCATTCTAGAACAAAAATTTTGGGTAAAAAAAATTCGTCAAATTCGTATTCGTCAAAGTCGTGTAAGAAAAGAGTTGGGTGAAAATGATATTCACTATACATTTTTACAATAGCTGTGCGCAAAAATTCAAATTTTATCCCTACCGTATTTCGGAATTGCTGTAATCTATCTAAAGATACCTCACGACTAATTCTCGTTCCCATTCACTTTAATCGTATCACCCGTCATTGTGCAGAAAACGATCTAGGAGCTACCTTATGTATTTGCCATACACAGGCTAAAACAGTTGAACGCATTGAGTTAATTTGGTTGTATTTTTCTATTATTTGCACACACGTGTCTGTAGTAATTTGTTTGGCATTTCGGTTACATTTCTTTTATGCGCATGAAACATTACTGTCAAATTTATTGATGTATTTACAGAATGTATCTAATTTACAGAATGGCCACGGTAGCTGGAGTGGTTATGGTCTCGAATTTTCGGTCGGCAAAATTTCTGTTGAGACCTGTGAAAATCAAGATTCACCCTGTAGAGAGACCGATGCACATTAAATCTGTCGAAGCTTAAAGTCCTCACGATGGTGTACTGTGAAAGTATGGGGAGTGGAGTACCAGTAGGGGAGAGTGTCGTCATCAACACTTGATTAATAAAGATATTTACTTTACACGTGAGGTTCAATTCGCAGGTCCTAGTTTTCAACATTACACGAAAAAACAGCCTACACCCTACTTTTTCGACCCTAAACATTTTGGGTACTGTTTAATTTGAATTTTGTAGAATTCACAAAAAGTAACCTTATCATCAGATTGAAACTAGTGAGGAAAAACAAAATTAAAAACAATAGCATTGTTTGATGTTGCGAGTTTTATTAAACAGTTTCAGAAAGTATAAAAATAATAATTTAGAAAGAAGGCTCAATTTATATATTATTACAATGTCCAATTTTGTAAGTATTCATAATATCTGCTATAAATTCAAATCGTTCCATTCTATTCTGGAGACGCTGGTGAGCATTCTGGAAAACAAGCAGATAAAAAAGATAAATATTAAAATAAAAATATATATAAAAATAAATATGATAAAAGTATCTTAGGAAAATATACCAATGAATGGAGCTTTGGTACGACTGAATGCTATCTTTGAGCATAACATTTTCTCTTCCATTTAGTAATTTCCATCAGCAGCACTCTGTTTTATGCAGAATATTTATTTCATTAACCGAGAGACTATTACTATTAAATTTACTATGCTTGACTAATATTGGCATTTATACAAAGTTAAAGGTGCTAACTATTTTCAGCAGAAAGTTTAATTAGCAACAGCAATATAATGAACTGACGTATTAACTCGAAGACAAATATTAAATGAATGAAAAATATTAAAACAATATATCCTGTTTTCTGATCCTTCCATGAACGGTGAAATATTAAATATTCATGCCCTAATCCTTCCTCGAATTGACATTTTCAGCATGAAAGCCATTTTCCTAATTTTTTTATCATCTACATATTATTTTTGACTCATAATCTTCCTGATTGATGTTTTGTTCGTGTATGCCATGTTTTTTGAAAGCTTGCTAAATACTACATACTGATTTATTTAGAAGTGCAGCAACTCCTTGTATTTTTTTCTCTTTTGCCTTTCAGCTTGTGGATAAAAATGATAAACTGAGTCAAATTAGGCATCGTATTTTAAAAGAATTTAGATATAATAAGGATTCTGTGAAGTTGAAGGCATATATTAAGTCAGACCCATGAAGTTGAAATTTGAGCAAGAATATTTTTCAAAATTTTAGGGGCCGCAGTAGTCTAATGGTCAAGTTCACGGACTCGTAGCAGGCGTGTAATGGGATCGTGCCTAGGACCGATGAAGACTCGCAGTGTGATGGGGGCTAATGCACGTTAAATCTGTCAAGCTTAAAGTCCTTTTGTTGGCGTGGTGTAGAAATTAGGAGAGGAGTGTGGCAGTTCAGGTGATGTCCTCATCACATGACCTTGGTACAAATTCATAAGTAAAATTTTAATTGCAAAAATGTCAATTTTAGAAGAAAGTATACACATTACATCCAGGAATTAAAAGAAAAATACACGACTGGACTATCTGTATTTGATCATTCACAAAAGGAACATCATAGAAATTCTCCGAGATATTTTTCCTTCCTAGATAATCTGTTGAATCCTCAGTTAGAATACTACTCATTCCTTTTTAAAATAGATTTATTTTTTTAAACTGAATTCGGACTGATGCTTTTAAATCTAAGACTTAAATTTCTAGGGAGAAAATATTAGTTCTCATTAATTTCCTTTGTCTTTGATAGCCTCCAGTTTGTTATTTTTCCTATATTTTCAGTCTGATACTTATCAATAATTTTAATAATTAATGATAATACTGAATAATCGTTGTTATGTTTTTCGAACTAATAAATAAACCTATTTAAATGGTACAAAGCCCATATAATGGTGTAGTTACATATAAAATAAAAAAATATTGAAATAAACAAAAAGTTATAAAAATGTACAAGTGATAACTAAATCTAATTTAAACACTTCATAAATTTCAATTATACATAAAATAACAAATAAAACAAAAGCAAACCTGTAGAAATTCGACAGCATAAGTGGAAATCTTGTGTGGCAAATGCAACACCCACATATCAGGTAGTACAATAAAAGTAAAGCTGTAAAAAAGCAATTATATAGAAATATAATTAATTTAATTTTAAAATAAAATTAATATTTAGCAATTTAATATCCTAATATAAACGTTAACTTTCTTTTGACTGCTTAAGTAATTTCAAAAGGAATTATTTCAGGTTAAACAAACACATGTTGATTTTATTTTGAGATTCATTCTACATTTCCTAATTGGAATATGGTGAAATATATTTTCTATGTTTTAAATTGAATGCACACAATTAGCATATATTCTGATGTAATAGCGAATCAGAAATAGAATATGACAAGGTCACTTTTGGGTATGATTTTCAAAATGAGAAGAAACATTTTTCTTGGTATTTCAATATTGAAAACTCCAGATGAGAGAAATATTAAAGTTTTAAAATGGATGCTTCAGCAGCTATAAACATAGCAAGCTGAGGTTTGCTTTGTAAAAACAGTTTTGATAGCTAGCCAACCTTCCCTCTTATGTTAAGAGTATTGAGTGAAATCCAAAGCATTTATATTTTGAATCCATTATTAGTCTAACTAATGGATTCAAAATATTCATTAAGGCCCATATTACTGCTTGAATCAAATAATTAGAAACAAGTTACAGCCATATTCAGTGATATATAAATGAATTCAAAGCTAGTAACCAGAAATGCCTCCTTGTACAAGAATTGATAATTTAAAAATTTTTTATATAATAAATTTAAGTTAATATAACTTACAACTATACATTTACAATATTTAAAAAATTATTTATATGCATATTTATAATAGTAATTAGTAATATTAATCCAAATAATGAGTACATAACATATATAACTATTTTTAATGAACTAAAGTATCACTATCAGTGTTTTGAAAAAGGAAGTTTGTAAATGAATAAAACTCTAGAAAACGTTGTAAAACCAATAAATATATTTTTATAACAGTAATAAATTAATTGATACATTTTATATCAAGTTTGAAACAATACATAATAAAGGCACTATAACCTTTGATTTTATTCAACTTTTGTATAGACAAATATTTGTCGAAATTCTAATATACTTCAATAATATTGAAGTTAAAATTATCTTTCTGTCACTTAAATATATAGTACATACTAAACAATTTTTTAAGTATAGTGTATTATCTAGAAAATTTGTATTAGTGTTACTGTCTCAATCAAAGTAATCTGAAAAAATATTTTTGTTTTGAAATACTTCCTTATGCAAAAAAGGTAAGGATGACACAGACACAAAACATGCTAGCCTTTTTAAATGTAGTTAAGTCCAAAATGATTCAGAAGGCATTATGCTAAATCAGTATTTTGTGTTTACAATAACTCTATACTTTCATTTTCAAAGGTGACACATTTTATATATCATATGGAAATGCAACAAATACAGAGGCCATAAAAAACACTGCACAAAGTTTTAGACAGACTAAAGAAATTCCCTTTTAAAAGCAGAAGTACTGGGATGACACAATTAATCAGATCCTAAGGATGATGAGAATATGGAGTTTTTGCAGAATTGTGTAGGAAGTTAATTCAATCCTTTTGTTAAGCAGGTAATTAATAAAAGAATAATGGATAGAGTGATGTCTTGGAGGGCTGATGTGGAAAATTTGTTCAAGACATTTCTGTTATGTCAGAAGTGTCCTATTCTGTTGGAAATGATGTTATCATGAAGTGGAAACATGCAGGGGTTATAATAGTGTAACCATGATGTGATAAGACCAGGCGTGGTCCAGCCGTGGCACGGCAGAGTTGTAACAGTGGCACGCGAAAACTTATTGAAAAATTTGAAAATATAGTTAAAAATAAAAATTTTTAAAACAAATTTATTAAAATGAGGTTGTCTAAGACAAAAACCTCAAAATTTATTTTAAACACACATAATTAAGTGAATTACAATAGAAAATTATAATGTGAAGAATAATCCTTTCTTGTTGTGTGCGTTAGCTTTCCAAAGGAAGTGCACTCACAAGATTTTGGAATTTGAGGGAGTGTGTTTTAAAATATCTAGAAGAAAACAATTAACTGTCTGGTGAGTGCTTGCTACTCAAGAATGATGACTGGCTATGGGATTAAGCTTTTCTTACCGATATTATGGGACATTTAAATAATTTACATTTAAGCTTACAGGGAAAATATTGCATTGTACTCCTACCTTAGTTGGTCATATATCTTTTGTAAGCAAACTTTTGTACAATTATCTTTATTTTGAAGAGAAAAACAGGCCGAGCCTTATTAACTCTCTTCCAAACTTAGTATGTTCCAAGCTATAATAGATTTAAAAATTGAATATTCATTTTGCAGGATTCATTCACGGCTAGGTTGAATGATAAAAAAAATGCTAATCTTTTCCTAAATCCTTTTTCAATTTCTCTACAAGACGTTAATTGTTACCCACCTGAAGTCCAAAGTGGAAATATTAACCTACAGTACCATACTAGACTCGAAAGCAAATATAAAGAATTTATTTCAACTCAAGTGATCCAAATCATATATATTGAAAATGTTGGAAATTTTAATGGACAGGCAATTTTCCAAATTTACATGATTTGGCTGTCAGCTATTGTTGAAATTTTTAATCAACATAAGTTTGTGAATAAATGTTTTCTATTACGAATGTAATATGTATAAAGTCATAATATCGCTCAGATATACACCTAAAACAACTTATTTTGATAGCATCTTCAAGAATTAATCCTAATATAGATGACTTGGTAAAAGATCTATAAATTCAAAAGCCACCTTAAGCAAGTACTGCCTGCTTAATAATAAATTAGAATTAAATGTTTTTAAAGTACTCATTCTTATTTTATACCTAAAAAAGTTTATAAAAATTAAATAAAAAGTTTATTAATAATAAAACCTAAGTAGTTATTATATTTTTAAATTTTCACTACGTAGACTTGCATAAAAAAATGCAATTTGCATAAAAATGCCATAATTTCAATAAGTAACATTTTTTTCATCTTTATACATCTTTTTGTTAGGTTGAAAAGCATGAAGTGGCATGCATGATTTAATATCAGATAGTTGCACTCTTACCAGAAAGGTCGGCCACCCATGTGGTAGACCATGTTGTCTAGCAGACATTGACCACAAATCATTGAAGAGAGTTGAGAAAGGCAATCACATGAATTTGACAGAAAAATTAATCAGGAATTTCGCAAAGCCTCTGGATGCAAAATCAGCGTAATGACAGTGTGTTTCAAACTTTGAAATTTTGGTTTTTATAGCAGAACTGGTGCTTGTAAACAAAACGTTGCCTCAAAAAATGCCAACCGTTGCTTATAGTGTTGCAAAAGTTGATAAAACTGCAACCTTGGGCAATACATCACGTATTATTGAGCAACGAATCAAGGCATATTCTCTGGCAATCTGATGGTAGAATATGAGTGTGAAGTTTGCTTGTATTAAGCTACAAGTGAAATTTATAGGTGGATGCATATTGGCTTATAGCTGTTTTTCATGGTTTAGTTTGGGTCCTTTGATTCAAGTGCAAATAAATATAAACACAGAAGCATATCTCAAATGTCTCGACAATTTTGTGTTGCCTACATTGTGGCAACAGACCAGAGAGGGTTCAGTCCCATTGCAATAGGATTGTGTTCTTGTTTACACTGTGCCTGTGCATACATATACTGACATGGCTGTTCAGAAATTGGAATGGCCTGCTCTAAACTAGACCTGAGTCCCTTAGAACACATGATGAGTGAATTAGAACATAGATTGCCAGATACACTACAATTCCCCAAATCAAGTGACAGAGTTGACCAGCATTTTTCTGCAAGAATTATGTGCAGTTTCAGCTTTAACTTTCCATAAGTTAGTGGATAGTCTTTTCCACAGATCAGCAACTATTACTGCAGTGAAAGGTTGCCCAATCTCATAATAATTTTTTACTATTTGAGGGAAACACATAATATACAGGTGTGTCTAGATACTTTTGATCATATAGTGTGTATTTATATATACTTTTAGTATTTTAATGTAAGGCTACAAAAACATAAATGGATAACTTTGGATTTATTATCAATTTGAACATTATTTCAGGAAGAAATATACACAATGAAAATCTAATAATTTTATGGAAAAAACTATTTTTTGTGTGAAATTCTTGAGAGGTTTGTTTCATAGTTTCAAAATATCTGCTTTGCTAAATTAAGTTCATTAAGAAATTAGATTTTTAAATAGTAAATTATAACATACAAATAATAAAGTTTTAATTTGTGATTGTATAGTTGAATGCTTTACAATTAATTAAAGATTTTACAAAGTCAACATATTTTTTTTCATACAAGAACATTCACAAAAGGAATATCACACAATTAATGAAACAATTAATTTTTTCCCGGTATTTCCTGGATTCAGAAAATAAATGATAGAATTGCTCCCGAAAATCACAACATATGCAGACTGTTATATACCGAAGGTAAGAAAGTATGAGAGATATTAGCATGGAAACAAATAGTATGATATTATGCAATGAATCTTTTCCCCATATTATTTCTTTTGCTTCCTTATGAATGAAGTAAAACTAAATTTCAAATGGAAATAATATAAAGTTAGAAATAAAATAAATAAATGAATTAATCTTTAACTTACAATTGTATTTTGTAATTGAAAATTGTAAAAATGTCTTTAAATATACAAAATATTTTGATGTGTTTTAGAAGCAAAAGCGAATAGTTTCCATTATAATTTTTCATTCCATCTTTCATTTCACTAGGTATAAATAAGTATACTGAAATATATAATTAATATACTTTTTATATTTGATTAAAAAAATTAAACATTCTCATAATTGCAGCTGTTGAGGGATTTTTTGTTACAATTAAAAAAAAAAGGACCACAATGCTGCATATTGGAATGAAAAATATACAATAATCTTGCTTAAATTAGAACTCTTCAACACCAAAACATTTGTTCAAAGTTTAAAAATGATATTTTTCTGTGTGTTTTTAAACAGACAAATAACTATTTTTAGATATCCCTTTTAAATAATATGCAACCACACAAGTCCCACTCCTCTTAAAAAAGTCATGAAAGTTGTGATGTATACACGAATCTGAACAAAGAAGAAATTGTCTGTAGTATTAATAAAATAAAAGTTCATACCGATTCAGCTATAATTTCTATTTTTATTACTCTCAAAACTTAGACAAATTATTAAATGAATAATCACAAATTTTTAAATATATGTACATTTATCTGAATGCAGCTATAATTTAATTATTCAGAATTGTTGTCAGGAAATAGTTAAAATACGATTTTAAAACACACAGAAAAATTATTTAGACATGCTTTGTTTTTTGTAGAAAAATACTAACAATTTTAGAAAATTCACATTAGAAATAAAAATACAATTCCCTTGAAAAAAAAAAAACGAAAAAATTACTTAGCAGCAAAAAGTTCTGTTATGTGGGTAACTTTATTCATCCCATAACCTGAAAATCTTTCATCATAATATGGAATCGAACTTGTTTTACTGAAAGAAAAAAATAGTTTTAGCATAAAAGAAAGCTAATAATAAATTGTAAGTAATGTATATACTAGTAATACAAATGAAACAAAGAATGTTAACAAAATCCTCTTATTCAATAGCTCAAAGATTTATAAATCAGATTCTTTAGCATAAGAAAAAAAAAACATTCTTTAATTACTTAATCTTGCAAGTTTAATAGTGTATAACTATCTAGTTCAAGATCGACAAGCACGTACTTACATGCATGCAAATTCATTTGAATGGTCCTGTTAATCTTTACAGATTATAACAAAAATTTTAATATATATATATACACTCAAGAGCCAAAATATTATGACCACCCCTACATTTTGCATTAAACTCGCCTGGATGACGTGGAAGGCACGTGATAAGGTGGAAGTGGTATTTAACTACTGCTGGAGAGTCTGAAAAATCATTCTTTCACTTACTTCTGTGTGTGATGGGAAAGGCTGCGGATCTAAGCGACTTTGATAGAGGGCAGATTGTAATGGCTCGGAACAAGTATGTCCGAAACTGCACGACTCGTGGGTTGTTCGCGATCTATAGTTGTTACTACTTACGCAAAGTGGATGAATGACGGTGAAACCAGCAGTAGACGACATGGTGTTGGACGTCCACACGCTATCAAAGAAAAAAGTCGTTGGAGACTGTCTCGCGTGGTGAAGCAAAACCGGAGCCAGGCAGTGACTCAGCTGACAGCCCAATACAATGCAGGGCCAAGTAGAATAGTATCAGAGCACACTGTTGGATATGGGGCTACACAGTAAACGTCCCACTCATGTGCCTTTGCTGACCAAGCGTCATCGCCAACTGCACCTGCGCTAGGCCCGGGAACATCGCGACTGGTCCATGGATCAGTGGGAGAGAGTTGGCTGGTCAGATGAACCACGGTTTTTCATTCATCACGCCGATGGCCGTGTCAGGATACGCCGTCTTCCAGGAGAACAGCTGCTCCCTCAATGTACAGTAGATCATACACAGGCCGGTGGTGGCGGTATTATGCTTTGGGGGACGTTCTCTTGGGCGTCTCTGGGACCCGTGGTTGTGGTAGAGCAGACCATGAATGCTACAGGGTATCTGAACATCAATGCAGACCAATTGCATCCTTACATGGCCTCTGTTTTTCCAGCTGGAAATGGAATGTTCCAACAGGACAACGCCCGGTGTCACAAGGCTAAAATTGTGTTGGAATGGTTCCAGGAACAGGATGCTGAATTCTAGTTAATGTTCTGGCTGCCTAACTCATCGGATTTCAATCCAATGGAACACATTTGGGATGTCATGGGACGGCAGCTCAGAGTTCTAAGACCACCAATTCCCAATATCTCGGATTTGCGTGACCGTTGCTTAAACATCTGGTACAATCTGTGTCCGGCCATCTTTCAGCAGGATAATGCACGCCCACACGGTGCAAAGACTGTTCAAGAATTCTGTTCAGCCCAACACATGCAACCTCTTTCTTGGAATGCTTATTCATCGGATATGTTGCTTATTGAGTATGTGTCGGATTTAGTTGGTCGGCGTCTCGCTCGTGATCCGCGTCCTGCAGCTTCAAAAGACGAACTTTTGGTGCGCATTCAAGCAATATGGAATTCTCTTCCACAAGCAGACATTCAAAATCTGTTTGACTCCATGCCACGTCGTATAGCAGCACTTATTGCAGTGCATGGTGGCTACACCAAATACTGATTTCGGACGCTTAATATTGTCTTTCTTTTGCTTTGAAAATTTCGTCATTTATTTGAACTAATACAATTCGTTTGTACATTAAATTTCATTTAATTCTGATGATTCCTTCATGGTGTTGCATTTTTTACAAAAGGTAGTATATATGTTATCGGCAAAGTATGAAATGCCGGCATTCTTTACAATGCCGGACGTTTTTAGGCAAAGTATGAAATATGAGATTGATTACATACTTTGCCTAGGCATTGTATAGAATGCCTAAAGCTATTTAGGTAAAGTATGAAAAAAGATCATGATAAGGATATTATATCAATGACTTAAATTCCTAAAAGTACAAATGGTTATTCTGACAAAATAATGAGACTGCCATTAAAAAAGTATTGTTAAATTGTGATTTCGCATATACTTGGTATTAAAATTACTTCAGAAGTTCCAAGTTGATAGAAACCATCATATTTCTCACTCATTACAAGTGCCAATATATTGGCATTCGGAAAAAAATCAATGTTTTGTATTGCAATACCTTTTTTTAAAAAAATAATTTTCTGTTTTTTCTGGCAAATTTCACGTAGGGGGATGTACAGTTCAATATCATAATGTGTAACAATTTTGTATTTGGTTGAAGTCCTTTCAGAATTCTATCATATCCCCAGAATCATGAAATTAATTTTGCTCTTGGCAAATTAAATTTCTAGAGCAAGTTCACATCGTCAAACTGGGTGTCAAAATTACCGGCGGCAATTGATATCGCTTACAATGATGCCGCACTAAAAAGGGATACCAGCCCCATTGGGGAAAAAAAGAATCCGTGTCGTAATACTGTATACCATTTCTTCCAAAGTTTTCTCTTCCGGACCAGTCAACGTTTGATAATTTTACGGCGGCCCGCTAAGGGTGGGACGTTGATTATTTATATTTTAAATTGTTTTGATTTTATAATTTAATTGTATTTAAACATGCCTTCAGAGTAAAATTCAGTTGCACCAAAAATAATTATAAAATGATTTCACATAAAATATAAAGTGATTTCCATGGAAAGTCGCACAAACACGAGAAAAATACACCCCAGTAAATATAATGGAAATAATTGAATGCTCCTTGAGTGACCTGATACCCTTTGATCCAAGGAACAAAGGTTGGGGACCACTGTTTTATGGTGCCGATGCTTTCAGCTAAAATTAGTTTACTTTTATTTTCCACAAACGTCACATCATAGCTATTCAGCAACCGATAGTCCCAGGGTTTCTTCTTTGTTGTCATTTTAGCATTTTTTATATCAGTTATTAACTTCTAGTAAGTAATTTCAGTTAAGAAAAAACTTTTTTTTCGAGCATCAACTCGAATTTTAGGCAACTAACCGTTGAATAGTTTTTTCAGTCTATGGATCATGGGTGGGCAACCTTTTAGCTGTTGCGTGTCAAACCAATCTACCAATATGATTCAGCAAACCACACAGTAGAGCATTTTTGAAACAATTAAAAAATTTACAAATTTGTGTAGTGCAAAGTGCCCCTGAGAATTGTTCCGCGTGCCACATGTGGCTCGTGTGACATAGGTTGCCGACCCCTGCTTTAGACCATGTCTCATTCTCGAACACTATAGCTTGCTTCTCCATTTTCAGTTATCACAGGAAAAAACCAATTTTTTGTTGAATAAGTTTTAGTAAAATTGAGTATTTTGACATTTCCGAACAAACAGCAATGTACAACTAACAGATTCTGAGCCTGAGACATGCGTTAAAAGTTTTATATCTTGTCGACAATATTTGAAATGAATCTGAGATGTATTTCATACTTTGCCGGTTTCTCATTAGGCATTCTATAGAATGCCTAATGAGAAACCGGCATTAGGCATTCTATAGAATGCCTAGGCAATGTGTGAGATAGGAATAATTTCATACACATTGCCGGCTAGATTTAGGCATTCTATAGAATGCCGGATTTCATACTTTGCCGGTAACATATATAAAAAAAATATCTCACCACTTTTTTTTATAATTCAATATTTTGAGGAAACAGCTCTAAGTGAGTCACAAATCTATTTCCTGCACATGAATGTAGCCTGAGAACATGAACATAATGCTGAACTTTTATACTTTGTTCATTGCATTGCATGAATATATCATCTAATATATATACATACAAAACTAATTTTTAATTTTAAATTTATCTCGCCAAATAACAGAACAAACTAAACAAATAACAATAGAAGGATTTGAATAAATTTTTGAAGAAACTACACAAAAAATTTCATAATATGGAATATAAAATTTTAAAACTTTATGTATAGTATAAACATTTCAAAGGTAAAAAGTATAGAATTTAAAAAATATAACTTACAGTAAAATCACATAAGGTTCGTATTTATCACAGAATGTATTTAGAGAATATGACTTGTCTGCTCTATACCATTTCCAGTAATCAGTTATTCTGTGAGACTCACTAGACTCAGATATTCCTGAACCAGTATCGGGACTTAAGAGTAAATTTTTAGTGTAGAAACAGCCAAAAATAAAAATATTTTTGCAGTTCAAAAGATGAAATTACTAATACAGCATACATATCTTTGGTTTATTATAACATTTACTTAGATTCTTTTACATTATGCTATTCTACTATTATTTACAAAGAAATTAAATAATATAAAATCTGCATTAGTGCAAAAATACATTTTCAAACAAATAAATGAAATGATATTGATTCAAACACAGTAGCTTTTAAATTATTTAAGTTTAAGTTCTATGGTTAAATTATCATTAATTCTATGGTTTTGCTTTGTACAAGTAATGAAAATATTTATTCATAGAAATTATATATGTATCATTAAATATGCAAAAATCGTTATTTCAACTTTAATATTTTTTTTTATGATTTACACAATGGAAATAAATAAAAGTTACATTGTCAATGATTATGTAAAAAATCCAGAATAAAATTACTGTTGTTTATTCATTATTGTTTACTGATACACCAAAATGAAGATTAATTTATGACAGCTACATTCATCAGTAAATAAAACTACTGACCAAGAAATAAAAGTCAAGTTAATGAATTCCCTTTAATTTAGACAGCAAGGCTTTGATTAAATTTATCTAGTATGATGAATGTAAATGATTGAACTGTATTGAAGAAGAATTTGGATTTAATAATTCATGTTTCTTATCAGCCAAAGAATTTCTGAGTTAAATCAATGATTCAGAAATGTTAACAAATTTATTTGAAAACTAATTGACAAACCACAAAATATTTTTACTTTCCTTTCAGTTTTGCTTGCTGTTTTATGAATATTCTGAAATGCTTTACATTAATCTTGCCTTGCAAACATAACTTCCTTAAAATACAATATAATTGTAAATTTTATGCATAGGTTCTACTTGTTCTAATATGATTACATAATTCATTTTCTCACAAAATTGTTTCGTGAAAATCTCAATACTATGGCCATGTAAAATAAGTAAATATTAAAGAAAAGATCAAATATGAAATATAATTGAATACAATCATCTGCTAAATATCAATCAGGATTGACAATGAAAGGATACGAAATGGCAATATGAAAGGTTCTTCCCGATGCAACAATTGTAGCAACTCTTCTTTTGTTTGAGGAGCATTATCACTTCTCTGTAGATAGATTAGAAGGTATTATTTTAAAGACAGCATTTAAAAAAAAAGCAAAAATGAATAAATTTTCCATGTAGTCTCAGAATTACAAAATTGATGACAATAGTATAATATTGGCTGTTGGTGCCTGGGAGCATAAGACATAAAAGTACACAACAGCTGAAGGAGCGAATAATGTTAAGTGGGTTTAGAAAAAGAGAGAGAAAGATTTGCAACTTGTGTTTTAAATGTGAGGTGATGTGTGTTTTAAATGGAAATTTAATAAATATAATACAGTACATTGAAAAAAAAAGTGTGATTCTGTAGTTAACTTTCAAAAACCGATTTTGTACCAATAGTTTAGAATAAAGTTTTACATTACACTCAACATTTTTAAAGTTTATTCACATATTAAAAATTACAAGCTAAAATGAAAATGGGATAGGAAAAAAAATCAAGTTGCATAGAAGGCTAAAATTTTTTTATAATAAAATTTCTGCTTCAAATTAATATAAATAAGTGATATTTATTTTCAATGGTTGGTACAAAAAGCACTACAATAAGAATCATGCTACACTTAAGTTCAAAATTAAAGGGAGCTTCCATATTTCATCTAATTTTTCAGGAAGTATTGAATGAAAGGTAAAACTAATGCTATCAACAAAAATGTAAATTTCTAGAGAAGATTATGAAAGCTTACATATCAACTTCCACACATCATTCATTTGCACATTTCGGTCACTTTTGCGCTGCTTTGCAACATTCAGTTGAAATTCAAATCCAAACAGTTAAAATAAGTAATCTCAGTTTGGATAATGGAATGAGAATTAGACCAGGGTACGGCAGAATCTCTGTATGATTACTAAAAACTTTAACTTTAATGCATTGCCAAACAAGATGTTCAAACTTATGAAGACGATTTCATGGGCCCGAATTAGTAAAGAGGCTTGAGCATAGTCATCCAAACGTCACAAACAAGGTTAAAGATCGATATTTTTTCCCATTATAGCATGGCATAATATGAGCGCAATTTCATGTGGTTACAAGTCCCCAAGTATAAAGAAAATGCAGTCTGCATCCAGCTTAGTTCTATACGTAGAACAACCCATTTAACATGGGGCTGAGAACATCGGCTTTGGAGCAGGGATTGGTGGAAAACCATTTTATTCACTGATAAGATCAGATTAAATATAACCACTAATTTTTGATCTACTTTTATCTTGAAGAAGTTAGATATTTGCTATATGCCTTAAACATACGAAATAAATACCGTTACGGCCAGCAGGAGTTTGATAGTCTGGACATGCAAAATGATGGATGGGCATACAGGCCTCCAAGCATTTGACAAACCTTGTGATTACTGAGATATAAGGATGAGATCTTGAAGCCTTGTTTCTTGGAGAGCAACTGGCCCCAATTTCATTTTTATTGGTGAAAACGCTAGTCTATACAAGGTTAATCTACTCCATGAATTTCTCGAAAGAGAAGATAATGGCCAGTGGATTAGACAATCAGATCGCTAAACCCTAACCTTATACAGCAGACTGCTCTTGATAGGACAATTTTAATATTCACCTTCCTCTAAAAGAAAATCAAAACTACATAACTGGAGTACTGGGATTTACTGTTTGACAGACACAGAAATTTTCTCATTTTCACAAAACGAATTTTATTCGAGAACTCAATATAACTGTAAGAAAGGAACATACACCACAAACAACTCATTTTTTAATTCAATTATGTAGTTTTTTGTTGAATTTCCTGAGCTGATGAGCAGCGCATATGATTATTTTATTAAAAGCTGCTTAATACTTCTGAAGATAATATAACAAAAGTGAAAGTTCTCTTAATTTTGAACAACAATGCGTCTCACTCACAATACGTCTGATTTTTTAAAAAAAAATATTATACACTAATGCGGAAGAGAAGAAGAAAAAGAAGTTTAAGTAGAAGCATTTTAAGTAATATAATTAAATAAATAAGATATCTAATTTGAATTCAATTCAATTTTTTTTAAAAGGCTATTTTTGGCTTGTTTTTATGGGAATAAACAGTTTTACTTATCAATATTGAAACAAACGCTTTCAAAAGAAAGTTATTAGGGGAAAAAAAGATAAAACCGCTTATTACAAGAAATAAGAAAATTGCTTATTACAAGAATAGACAACAAAAAATCAGGGATATTCTGTTTAAGACAATGAAAAATATTAAATGCATTTTCAACAAAGGAAAAAAAATTGCAAGTAATGATACAAAATAGGAAGGAAAAAGATTAAAATGGATGCCCAGTAGAAAAATAAATCTTTCTGAGTTAACAATAAATATGTAATAAATCAGAGTAACCATATTTTCAATGAACAGAAAAGTATTAAATTGTTAAAAATTTGTTTAAGTAAAAATATTTATCATGAATCCAAACAATACACTTTTTAATCACACTTTCTAAGCGAAACACATACAATAACTACAAGTTTCTAAGAGACAAGAACAAAATCACATACACAAATGTATTAATTTAAAAAAGATTTTAAAATAAGATTGTTCAAGGAAGCCATGACATCCTGGTGTACACACTCATAACAAATAGGTTGTGGTTTATGGCCCTGTAATCACAAACTATGACAAGGACTGAAATACTTTAAATATGTCAGAGGTAAATGCATTCAGGATACAGGGGGATTGAAATGTCAACATCCTTATTTGACTAAAGTTCAATATTATGTAATACAAAAAAATGTATTTAGATGCTCTGGCGTTTGGTAGAAATAGGTAGTTGGAAATGGTCAATAAACTAAATATTCTTTTGATAAATGAGTCTCTAATTATTAATGATATATAAGTAAAGTTTGCAACAAGATATTCTAAATTTACTAGCCAAACTTAAAGTGCTAATTCCGACTGAACATTCATCTTGCTCTTTGACAGTGAAATAATTAATAAAGAACAATTGATTATTTTGATTTAATAATTTTGATGCAGAATTGTAAACAATTTTGATATCAGATTTTATGATATGATGGCTGAAAAATTAGACATGTGTATGAAAATGAATTTAAATGCATAAGTACAGAGAATAAACTATTTTCCAGAAAAAAAGAAATATTGAAAGATAAAAGCAACAACATTTAACAGATATATAAAATAAATCATACAAGAAGTGTTATACCTGTGGAAGTTCTATATATTCAAAAGCTGGAATAACGAATGCAGTCTTCTGATCAAAGTTAGAATGCTTCAAAGAAGTAGCAAATTTTTGTTGAAAGTATGGTGAAGGTTGAAAATCCGCATCCAAAAGAAACATATACTTAGATTTTACCTGCCTGTAAAATATAATAATAATGACAACAAAAGCAGTATTTAAATAAAGATTTTCTTAATTTCTATCTTGATCATTCTATAACACAAAGCTGTTTCCCCAACTTTCAATAAGTTATGGTTGTTAAGAAACGCCTTTTGATTAAACTTTACAGAAATACAATTCAAAAGAAGTGGTTAAATGATACAATAATAATAATAAAATCTCAATCACAAGATCAATAAGTTTATTTGTAGTTTTTAATAAATATTATACACACAGGAAACTAAAAAAATATTTGAGTTGTTTTAATTAAGGTCATTTTTAAGCTCTGTGTCTTAAAGAACAGGATTTAATTTCATAATTCTTTTATGATTAGAAAGATGTTTATTAAGATTTCTTTCCGTCTTGTAGTAATTAATTACTTTTCAGACGATAAAAGAAATTGACATAATTATAAACTAGTTATTTAGCGATAGAAAATAGCCTGCTATGAAACTTCCGGTTATTACGGATCTTCATGGAACATTTTAATAGTTATATTGACAATATGCATATCTTTTTTGCTGCAGATTATAAAAGAACCTGAAAAGTGTAAAATACTTCTAGCTTCAAAATTTTCTTTTTCGAATACAGCTACATTAAGCCTCACAGATTCTTCGGATAATCTTCGCCAAGGACACCAAATACAATCTCGCCAAAATTAACTCATCATCAGTTTTCTCCTTCGTCTTTGGCTACCAACACACCTGCAATAGCTCTTTTCACCAAAGTGCTTTTCATCTGCTATTCAAGATAAATTAAAAAAAAAAAACTGCGGCCAAGGACACCAAATACAATTTCGCCAAAATTGAATACAGCTACGTTAAGCCTAACAGATTCTTCGGACAATCTTCGCCAAGGACACCAAATACAATCTCGCAAAAATTAACTCATCATCAGTTTCCTCCTTCGTCTTTGGCTACCAACACAACTGCAGTAGCTCTTTTCGCCAAAGTGCTTTTCATTTTCTCTCTCTCTCTCTCTATTCAAGACAAATTAAAAAAAACCCTCTAGTCCTGTAGGTTGCCTCATCGGGGCGAGGGATGTCACTGGGTGGAATGGGCGAAGTCATCACCCTAGGCGTGAAGGCCATTCCACTTTACCCAGCTAAATACCTACACTCAAGAGCCAAAACATTATGACCACCTGTCAATAACGAGTTGGAACCACTTTGCGCGCAACACAGCTTCAACCCACCTTGGAATGGATGCCACAAGTCCTTGGTAGATGGCCGGACACAGATTGTACCAGATGTTTAAGCAACGGTCACGCAAATCCGAGATATTGGGAATTGGTGGTCTTAGAACTCTGAGCTGCCGTCCCATGACATCCCAAATGTGTTCCATTGGATTGAAATCCGATGAGTTAGGCAGCCAGAACATTAACTAGAATTCAGCATCCTGTTCCTGGAACCATTCCAACACAATTTTAGCCTTGTGACACCGGGCGTTGTCCTGTTGGAACATTCCATTTCCAGCTGGAAAAACAGAGGCCATGTAAGGATGCAATTGGTCTGCATTGATGTTCAGATACCCTGTAGCATTCATGGTCTGCTCTACCACAACCACGAGTCCCAGAGACGCCCAAGAGAACGTCCCCCAAAGCTTAATACCGCCACCACCGGCCTGTATATGATCTACTGTACATTGAGGGAGCGACTGTTCACCTCGAAGACACGGCCATCGGCGTGATGAATGACAAACCATGATTCATCTGACCAGGCAAGTCTCTCCCACTGATCCATGGACCAGTCGCGATGTTCCCGGGCCTAGCGCAGGTGCAGTTGGCGATGACGCTTGGTCAGCAAAGGCACATGAGTGGGACGTTTACTGTGTAGCCCCATATCCAACAGTGTGCTCTGATACTATTCTACTTGGCCCTGCATTGTATTGGGCTGTCAGCTGAGTCACTGCCTGGCTCCGGTTTTGCTTCACCACGCGAGACAGTCTCCAACGACTTTTTTCTTTGATAGCGTGTGGACGTCCAACACCATGTCGTCTACTGCTGGTTTCACCGTCATTCATCCACTTTGCGTAAGTAGTAACAACTATAGATCGCGAACAACCCACGAGTCATGCAGTTTCGGACATACTTGTTCCGAGCCTTCGAGCCATTACAATCTGCCCTCTATCAAAGTCGCTTAGATACGCAGCCTTTCCCATCACACACAGAAGTAAGTGAAAGAATGATTTTTCAAGACTCTCCAGCAGCAGTTAAATACCACTTCCACCTGATCACGTGCCTTCCACGTCATCCAGGCGAGCTCATTGTGAAATGTAGGGGTGGTCATAATGTTTTGGCTCTCGAGTGTACAGGCAAATGAGCTAAGTCAGTCCTCTGTCTCTGGTGCTCAAGTTTTTTGACTAACAGAGGCTGCCTTTTTCCTCCGTCTATGAGTTATGTCACCTGCTACAGCAAATACTACATCGTCCGTCGCGCAGGTTCAAAAGAGACGCGTTCGAGGTTTAGGAAGCGGGCCTCGCTCGAAAAATAAATTACAGTCTCACAAAGATCACCCACTTGAGATAATTCAGTTAAATATAAATGGAATTTCAACCTGTGCGGCGAGAATTAAACTAGATCAGATATTGGAGATAGCTGAGGAGCAAAAAGCTCAAATTATTGCCTTCAAAGAAACAAAGTTAAAGAAATCTCATAAAATCAAGGCCAAGGGCTATAATATTGTTAGAAAGGATAGGCAAGGCAAGGGTGGAGGTGGCCTAGCTTTTCTTATCAGAGATATCAACTTTGCAAGTATAAACACCGGCTCCACAACTGATTCAGATTTGGAACTGCAAGGCATTACTATTATGTGGAGGGGTAAACCTCTATCTACATATATAACTCTTACCATGCACCCAACCTTAAGAATTTGCCCAATGGTGTTGGAAATCTTCTGGTCGATGATTCAATAATTTTGGGGGGGGGGACTTAAATGCGAAACATCCAATTTGGGGATGCACAGCCCCTAACAAGAGAGGATTTGATCTCATTCATATGGTAGATGATGCTGGCTTCATGTTCCTCAATGATGGCTCTTCAACCCACTCTTCGACATCTCTATTGCAAGCCCCCCTCTGTTCCCAAATTGATCTTGGAACATCCTGGAAAATATTGGGAGCGACCATCTGCCACTTTTAATTGAAATAAAAAAGAAACAGAGTTCCTTCTTCAATCGTAAGAAATATTTGAACTTTGGCAAGGCAGACTGGCAAACTTTTGGCTCCCTTATTGACACAATGATTGATTCAGATCTTGAGTCTAAATGGTATTCTTTCAAGAACATGCTTCTTAATGAGGCTAGAAAGTCTATCCCTAGGGGAAATATAAAGCAACATATTCCTTTCCTTTCCCACAATTCCCCACTTTTACTACCCTTGTTGCAGAGAAGAAAAGAACTACATAGAGATATGCAAAATACCAATACTAACCAGGCCAGAATTGAGCTGAACAAACTTAATGCAGAAATAAAGCATACATATGCTTTGCTTAAGAGAAAAAAATTGGTTGGACCTGTGTAAGGATCTCAATGCTAGATCTCCCAACACAAAACTTTGGAAATTAGTCAAAAACATAAGTAAAGACCAACAACAGACGGGAAAATGTAACACTATCCGCGATCGGAATGGGCATATTCCCAAGGACGAACAATATGCTGCAGACATGATTGGAGAATTTTATCAGAAGATAAGTATATTACCTTTTACTGCCAAAGATAGGAAAATTGTGAGAAGATCTAGAAATCTTGCTCGTGGCGGACGCAGTTCTATTCCCGACAATACTATATTTAGTAAACCTTTCCATTTGCATGAGTTGGAGATGGCAATGAAAGATCTAGATCTGACTAAATCTCCTGGACCTGACGACATCAACGGCCAGATGATTAGCCACCTTGGCACTCGTGCAAGGTTAAGGCTTTTAGGCCTCTTTAATCTATCATGGATTAGTGGACGTTTGCCGAGGGATTGGAAAAAGGCCATTATTGTACACATAAAAAAACCGGGGAAAGTTGATGGATCTCCAGAGAATTATAGGCCCATTGCTCTGAAATGTATAGCGTGCAACTTATGGAAAAAATGGTCCAGAAACGATTGCTTTATCATCTTGACAGCTGTGACCTAGTGCCAAAGGAACATTACGGATTCAGAAGGGTACACTGCACAACAGATCAGGTTCTTCATCTTTGTCAAAGGATCAGAGGTGCTCAAAATCTGAGTCCGACAAACCACACAGTGGCTGCTTTTCTGGATCTGTCAAAAGCTTTTGACAGAGTCTGGAAACATAAACTAATTATTAAACTACATAAGGATTTTAGAGTCAACAGAAAGGCGTTGTCTTGGATCTATGACTTCTTGAGGGATAGACTGTTCAGAGTGAAGCTCAATTCTATCATGTCAAATAATTTTAAGATGAGTCAGGTCTTCCCTCAGGGTTCTGTGTTGAGCCCTATACTTTTATCCCTATATTTGGCCGGAATTTAGAAAGTTATAACGAATAGTTACGAGGTCGGTCTATACACTGATGATATTGCCCTCTGAAGCTCTAACTCAGATGTGAACAAAATTGAATCTAATATTAATTTTACCCTTGCTGACATGTGGAACTTTTCTAAGGAACATAAGCTGAGTTTTTATCCATCTAAATCTACAGTTAGCTTTTTTACTACTAATAGGCGGTTGTATAATTATCAACCAAAAGCTTTTATAGCATTACATATGAAATTTCTTAATATAAATCATTATATAATGCAAAATTAAATGCATTTTCTGAAAAAAAAAATGAGAATCAGTTTAAGTAGCATCAACAGAAATTACTCATTTTTAACAAATATACTTACTTACACATCTTTATAAATATATAATAACCATAATTTAATTAAGATAATTGATGTGAATAATGTTAAATCTTTTAAGATTTATACTACATATGATTAAATACTAATTTTTTAAGTGAATTATTTTCATTGAATTAAAATAAAAAAAAGGTAAGAAACAATAGTTTTACAAAAGCTCTTTTTATCAATTAAGAATTTGCAAAAAGAAATAAGAATAAAGTATCTATATATAGAAATCTTTGGAATGATATAATATGCAATGCAAGGCCGTTTTTAACTTCCCCAGCACTTCAAATTGTTATGCCTCTCTATTATTTTCAGAGTCCCCCCCCCCATTCTCCAGTTTTTTTTGTGCTATTTTTTAAAAAAAATTTCCCTTTTTTTTCTTTCTCCAATTTTTTGTGCCCCCAGCACATGCCTAGCATGCTTAAGAGGAAAGGCGGTCTTGATGCAATAGTTAAACTGGGAAAGAGAGAGACACTTGACTTTTTTACAGATAGAAGCTATTCAAAGAAAATAGTTAACTATTGACAAAATGATGCCACATGCTACTTACCTTATTGCAATATTTCGTAAAGCATTGATAGGATAATCTTCATTTTTTGAATCCCCAAAAACTAATGTAACATGACTTGATGAAGCAAGTTTAATATTTTTCAATTTCTTTTGTATATAAAGTCTGAAAAATATATACCTATTTAGTAGCTATTATAAAATAAAATAAATTTTTAGGTTTTGGAGCAATAAAGAAAATTAATTTAAAGAAGTCACACCTTCAAAACATTGTAAAGTTTTTTTTTTTAAATCCCAATTACAGTAATTGCAAAACTAAGTAAACAGTAAAATAAGAAGTAATAAAAAACCTATTTTATCGCAGTATTATTATTTATTACCCAAATTAAAATAAAAAGTGGGTGTCTCATTACCACATATATAATCTTATTACAAAATGTCATTTTCTACTTGAAATCTAAATATAATTTCTTCATCACTGTTAAATATACATCCTTGTTGTAAGTTAATTAAAATCGTGCACTTAAATTCTTTTTCTATTTTTTTGAATCTGGCGATGTCTTTTAATCTGGTGAAATTAGTGTAGCGTATAATACGTATGCAACCTTCATTTAAATTAATGATTATTTTGTTAATATAATGAATTATGTATTGTTAAATCTTATTTTGGATAAAATTTAGAGATAAATTTTTGAAGTTTAACATTTTAAAAGTTTGCTATACTTTGAAACTAGTAATACAAGTTTCTTAGCAGATTGCAAAAATTAAAATTTTGAGTACAAAGCCAGACAGAGAGTTAGGTTTTTTGGCACAAGAACCAACTTGGCTATTCTGTACTAATTGCAGGGTAGACAAAATATAGCACTAAGAAGTGGTTAAAAATAAACACAAATCACAGGGTATACAATTCACAAAGTTATGTGAATGATCGAAAAAAAATGTAATCGTCTTGCATTCAAGGTGAATACGATATAAAAGAAGGGTCAGGCAGATTCTGAATAGTCATGCTACTTTGTTGGTAAGGAAAACCAGTTTGTGAAGATGTTTATCATCACAAGAGATGATAGGTCACCAGTACCAAAGGCAGTTCGAGTAAACAGATGAGTTTATTAGGGGATAGAGTTAGAAGTGCAGTTTGGTCCGTCCATCAAAATGCAACAGACAGTCATGTACACAAGTCTATAGCGTACTGGCAGTGGGTATGATGGTTGAAAGACAATGCATCATGTTTGAGAAGTGCCAGAACAACTAAAGGGACGTCAACTTGTGCAGACTGACACATCCACTGACAAGTATTGAAGACCCCATAGTCTACTTTAGTTGAGTCTCTGTAGCACATGCAGATTGTATTGATGCTCACATATTTGCCAGAACCACTATCTGGTGATTAGGTCTCATCGGCATTCGTTTATGGTGCATGTTAAGATTGTAATTCTTCCAAAACCACCGATATGCTCCTTCATTATACCTGTTAACTAAACAAAAATTTAAATCGTATTCATAAAATATAAATCATTATTTACAATACATGTAAATATCGTTAATGTATGCTATCTCAAGATGAAATGAAGTATAAAATAAGATTTTGGGGATTCATTTGGAAAACTTATCAATATTAAAATTTATTATTTTTCATCCAATTAATAGTTTTTCTTAAAAAAAAAGAATACCAGGATATACAATTCTTTAAAATTTAATTATACAACAGTATCACAAGAAACTGCACTTTTTAATTTGAAAAATTAAGTTATGGACATTATATGCAAAATTGTTTAAACAGATATATCCAGTTAAATATATAAGTATAATATTATATATTAAGAAAAAAATGATTGATTTACAATTATTGTTTAGTATAATCATTGCTCTTTAATTTGAAATTTAGCATTTTATATATTATAAACAAGGTTAAAATAAAAGTTGTCATTCTTAGAGGAAAGTTGAATTTTTATTAGATAATTTTATAAATCAAATTTTTCCACATATACATGTCACTTTATTCAAATCATTTAATTTACCAGAAGTACAGCCTGTCTTCTCCTTTTTTCATATGAAAATCCTGTGTATTTTCTTTTTTTTTGTTTTTCTAATGGAAGCACTGTTCTTTTAGAAACACCAGTTAGTTGAGAACTCTTTTCTGTGATTTGATTTATGCATTCTCTAAAGTTTCTTCTGGAAATCGAGAATAAACATTCAAGGTTTCATTCACCAGGCTCCATTTTCAGTTGATTTTCCTCGTTATGATGGTGTATACAGTGGGGTGGGAAAAGTAAATTCGTTTGTCAGCCATGTTCAGAATGTCAAAATAAATGCGAAGAAAATAGCTCGAGAGATCAGAATGTAAGTAGGAATGATAACAAACATGCAGAGCAAATAACATATAATTGGTGTGGAAGCGTAACAAGCTAACACGAAATGTTACCATGAAAACTAGTTTACAGCCAAACTGGAATTTCACCAAGTAGGTTTTTCGACTGTATTCATCAATATTGATTAAAAAACAAGTGCTTTTAACATATGATTAACTTGAAATATATCCTTAAAATCACAATTTTTATAATATATGACATTTGCTAAAAATTTATATGCATTTTCTTTAGTTTTAATTCCAGAACAAGATTTTCAAGCAGATTGGTATATTTTCTACCTTTTCCAACACTGCTAAGTTAAGGTGAAATAGAGAATAAAACAAATCTGCCATATTAAAAAAGAAATGGGAGTACAGTGATAAAAATTCTTTTGTAAATAGTAAATATCACAAAATATTTCCACATTCACAAAACAAATTTTTAATTATAAAAATTGATGTTTACCTTTGCCATTCAAAAGAAGATTTTTCAGAATGCTGCTTAGTTGTGACATAAATTACTAAAGAAACAGGACCTTCCCATAATTGCAGGCTTCTTTCTAAAGTTGCCAATCTTTCCATAGATACTTGAGTAACAAGAGTAACCATATGATAGTGATCTGTAATGCTGAATATAATGTCAATTTACATTGAAGTATAAATGAATGAATTTGCTTATTTTCCATAAATTTCAATGTACGTAAGCGATTAGGTTAATTGAAGTTTAAACTTTTAGGAAGTTTTCTTTCCTAGCAAATATATACCCTTTTTAATCATAAATTTATGCCTTCAGTTTAAACAATTAAGTTTTGATTAAACAAAAATTAAAAATATTAAACTTTTAAAACTATTCACTATTTTTATGATAACCACTACATGTATATGACTCAAATGGCTAAAAAGAAAATAAACTATTTTGGTACTATACCTTTTATTGTTTGCCTTAAAAATTTCTTCTATCTTGCCAACAGTAATTGAAGGATGAATCCTTAAAGTTTCGGCAGGACAAGCTTCAATTAACTTTTGTTTTGGAACATATGAGGAAACTAAAATATAATTATACTTATAATAGCATAAAAGAAAACATTAAATTCAATAAAAATACAAGGTGTTTGACATATATCTTTACACTTTTAACAAATAAAAATCAACAAATGATGATATACAACATTTATGGTTTTTAATATTCCACAAAAAAATGTCAAAGTTTTTTTAAAAAAAAATAGTGTAAACTAGATGATTGTACATTAATAATTTGCAATATCCTCTTTTCCAAACGACTTTGTCAATAGAAAAAAAGGACAAGTTGTAGCATGACTTATCAAATTTAAATCTGAAAAATACAGGCACTGCTTAAATTTCAGATTTACCTACAATCGAAGTCCAACTTTACGACTCAAAATTTATGAATTGTTTTAAAAATTTATGACGACTGGTGGGGTATTTACAAAATTTAGATTTAGATAAAGATTTCAAGATGCAACACATTCAGACTTTTTTTTGTATGGAGGTACATGAAAATCATCGCTTACCAATATGTAATTTGTGACACCAATGAACTGAAAAGTTAAATTACAGTGACCATCCAAATTGTTGATTCTGTAATGCTTCACACAACGTGGTTAGAAATCGCCCTATAGACTTGATGTGTTGTACACATTTGATGGTGCGTACAATAAAATATTGCAAAAAAATGTGGAACATAAAAACCCATAAGCACATTTCATTAATTGTTTTTATTAAAGTGTAATGAAACATTTTAGATAGCCTGTTTATATAAAATACAACACAAGAAATTACTTCAGAGCTTTTAAAAAAATACTTCTCTTATTTGGAGGTGTACAAAAGCCAGACCCATCACATAAATTGCATTTACATGTTTTTTTTAAAAGTATTTTTGAAATAAGCTACAATTTATTCCAAACTTATTTCCAATATAGAAGTAAAAGCTTCATATAACTGTTTGCAGACAAAATATTTTTAAGAAAACACAATGAAAATTATATATATAATATTCATTTACTTTATCAGCTTTTTACTACGACTTAATCACACCAATATTTCGAAGATCTTTAATGAAATGTATGTTAAGATATATATGCATATTTTAGAAGTGTGTTTTTGCCTGAAACTTGGAGCAATTTTTCAAGTAGAAAAATGACTCAATCATATTTTGTTTTTACAATTGTATAGATATCAGTAAAATTTAATATACTATTCACTTCTGTTTGAAGCAATGTTTTTTATATGTTGAACATGAAATATGGTATATATATTACATATTTATTTAAAGGATGCAGCATTATAAATGGGTATAGATAGTATTACTACATGATCTCACATATTAATGATAATACATTTATCTATCTGAATAAGTGTTTTATGCTTGGGTCTTGTTCTTAAGCATTTCATAATATTTAATACATGGCCTCAAAATAATAAATTTGAAAAGAGCACTTTTGCATTTTTATTCACATTAAAAATGTATTAGAGAAAAACGTTCCTAAACATTTCGTAATATTTAATAGATGACCTCAAAATAATAAATTTGAAAAGAGCACTTTTGCATTGTTATTCACATTGAAAATGTATTAGAGAAAAACGTTTTGCCTTAATGAAAAAATAGTATTTAGCAAAGAATTGCTACATTTACATTACTTATAAATGCTAAGAATAATGCAAAATCAATACTTTGGATTAATTAAGTATGCACATGATACAAATTAAGCTGAAAGTAATTTACAAATTATTCTTACCACGTGGAATAAGAACTGGATCAGTAAAATGAATACTACCAGTGTATCCATAACACATTAACATAACTGTAACACTATTAATAGATGAATGACTTGCAGAAAAGCTGACACTTTTCATTGTAAGTGGATCAATATTTGAAGGAAATTGTATTCTAAGGGCAAAAAAAGTTGAAGAATTATTAGATTTTAATAACATGTATTAGAATTGAATGGAATATAGCTATATTAATTTTTAGATAAAATTGAAACCACATAGAAAAACAAAAGAAGTTTTAAAGTTGCAAGAGAATGAGACAAAAACTTACTGAATAGTTTCAACACTTCCATCATTCAGTTTAACCAAAGCTAGTGCTCCAACAGAAGCACCTATTACCTATAAGAAAAAGGAAAGGTGATGAAATATATTGTGTGTTTTGCTAATTTATTTACAATTCCTTCAAAATATAATACTTTTCAGACTCATCAATACATTTCTTTACGTTAATCATAAACAAAGAACATAAATAACATATTTTTACAATGAAACTTCTAGGTGTACAAAGTATTAGCTTTATGCTCCTAGTGGTGTGTATTTTGGAATCGCAGAGTTTACAAGTAATGCAATTACAATAAGTACAAAACCAAACGGCCTGTAGCAAATTAGTCCAAATAAAAAAAAAGAAAGATTAATATATGCACTTATAAAATTTCTGGGATAAATTTGGTACAAGAATATCAAACAAAATATATTGTAATAAAATTTAATCAAAAACCTATGCAAAAAAAAACAAAAAAAAACCCCCAACACTATTTTCCGATAATTTAATCATTTCATTCATCACAATAGGGAGATGATAGCTATTTCTCACAAATGAGCTCTCTCTGCTTCTGGTACCTAAATTTCGAGTACTGTTTACCAAAGCTTAATAAGGCAGAGTTTTATGCCAAGAAATTTACTCCAGATCATGACATGGTGCATGCACCATCATCCTTGGCCATGGGAGTAGTGGGACATTATTCTCCTTAATGATGAGTCGAGACCGAGTTTGAACGCTGATTTTATTTAAGTGTTCATCTATGGTGAGAATTTGGTATTATGCCACCAACATCTTGGAGGTGGATCATTATGAAGGTGGTGGTGTTATGGTCAGGGCAGGAATGCTTTTAGAGGGGAACACAGTGATGCAGGTCTTTTAGGAAAGAACACTAACTAACTTTTAGGAAAGAACACTAGATCCTTGTTTGAGGTGTTTTCCGATCAGCAAATTGTACTCGGTTCATTTTTATTTACAACAGCACTTGTCTACATGGACTTAGCTCGTCAAAAAATACCTTAGGACTGAGGATATTTATTCAAATTATGGCATGTCAATCCAGATTTTTAAACATGAATTTCATGCAACATGTCTATTAAGGCAATTTAAGCTTGCCATCAACCCAGAATACTCATGGAATTAAGAAATGCCTTGCTAGAGGAGTGGAATTTCTTGTCGTAAGATCTCATAAACAGCATGAATATTGCAAATATGACCATAATCTCAACCTGAATATTACCTATCATTCTTAAAACAAAGGAACAGAGATCAAAACATAAATTTAAGTGAAATCCACTTTTAACAGAGAAGCGTTTATTTTCACAAGATAATCACAAGGTAAAAAATAGGCACATTTACAGAAGAATTATATCTAAGACACTACTGTGTCTCATTAAGCACTATGCCATCACATGACTAAACATGAATGAAACACTTTGGAAGTTTTGGTTATTTGGGAAAAATAAAATGAATTACATTATTTACTCAGAGAGATGCTTTATTTATAATCATGAAAGTTTGTGGTGATAGTTACATTGCAAAGGCGATCATAACCCATGTTAAACCTTGCACAAGTGCAACTTCTTATATGATTTTGGGGGACTATCATACTTCCATGAGTATAAGCAAGTATCAGAATTTTTTTATCACCATCTTTTTAGTAATATTTTTAAGCCTTTTATACCAATTTTGGCTTGAATTGGTTTAGTTTTTGAAAAAAATGTGAAAATATGTTTCTTGGTTTTTGCACACTAATGTATTTTTTTAGTTCACTGAGCATAGAAAAAGTAGTCTACTTTTCAAAACTGAATACAAATTATACATATGTAATAAATTAAATTAATATTTACTCAAAATTCGAATCTTCTTTATTCATAATATTTAATTCATAAATTAGAATACCCTATTTTGAAATGCGTCTTATTTTATCTTTTTCTGAAGGATTAAAAAACATCATTCTGATAGATGTCTTTGCGATTCCTCATTAAAAAGATTTGATCTTGAGTTTTTGATATGTTTATTGACAATTCCAAGTAATAGAATATTATAATTGCTTACACGTGCTTTACTCTAATCGATTTAAAATATTCCCTAAACAATTATGTCATTTCTTTAAATAACTTATATTTCCCTTCTCTTGAACACAAGATTATATTTTTTTATATTACGTTTTGTATTCTACGTTTATTTTTATTACGTCCCCCCCCCCGTTCTTTCCTTCATATAAAAATGTGGTACTTGAATTATTCCCTGCCTTGTATATTTACTCGTTGAGCTAAGTGAGTAAATATACAAGACAGGGAATGCATCAGGGATGCTTATTCATTTAGCATCATGAGTTGAGTAATTCTCATGATGCTAAAATGAAATAAGCAAAGAGATTAATACGAAAAAAAGCTTTTTATTTTTCTAACACGACTACAAATTAACAAACTCAGTGACTTTTTTCATTGAAGGTATAAAACATACACACATGCACACATTCTACGGATAAATATCGTGCCTAAAATAAATGCAAAAATTTACCTGAGGCTCCAGTTGATCAGCAGTAGCAGTAATCGATAATTCAAAGCCATTTATATTGAATTCTTTTGAAAACGTTAAGTACTGGTATATTGCTCTGATACCATCAGATTTACAAATAGTACTAAATCCCTGAAAGGAAAAAAAAATTTGTTCGAATATTTGTCTATAAGAATATAATATTTTAAAAATAATACAAGAGAACACATAAATAACTTAAAATGTATATAATTTAATTTTGATAGTGCAGGGACCCATACTTCCGCAAGTCACAAACAACAAGGGACACGAATAAAAGCCCTTAACGACTGGCCCAAATAGGGATTCCTTTTAGTCCCAGTCATCTAAGGTATGTACGGAGTAGCTAGGGGGCGGTTCAAATAAACACCCCTGCCAAGTTCCTTCAACTGCTTCTGCAGAAATAGTTTAAACTTTTAAGTAGTTTGTATATTTTCACTATTAAATAATCTAATGTTTTCAAAAAAATTCTGAATCAAAACTGATCCATTACAGCTTTTTCTTGCAAACAGTTCAAATGTACATGTTTATGACACTAACAAAAGCATTGCATATATTTGCAGACACACACAAAATTAAAAAAAAACTCCATTTTGATCGATGTCTCTTGCATAAAATCTACAATCCTAAAATTTAGATGTTTTTCACAGTTGTTATGTATGCATCCTAATAAATATCAGAAATGACAGTTTTGCAAACTATTATAATAAGCTGAATATGATTGTTAGGATATTTTACCAAGTGCATATCTTTTGAAAAGCTCTTTTTAAATTACCATATATGTTCATATGACATATTCATGTGAGTATGAAATGCAACAGGTTTTATATTTAAATCAGCCAGGTTCACCAACTATTCAAAAATTTAAATATTTCATTTAATCAACATTTGAAATAAATAATTAGTTTTTGTTAATCAGCTAGTGATTAATTGCAATACCTTCTTAGATTTCGTACATAAATAGAAACCCTCTCACCTCACGAATTCTCTACTTTCCTGAATAAAAATCATGTTTTTTTCTTAAAATTATTTATTCTTCATTATTTTTTCCGACAACCTCATTTGTCCAGGAAACATCCCAGAACATTAATATAGCAGTCATTTTAACTTCTCACTGATTGATAAACTTCATTTATCTTCTTAAATTTTTGCCCAACTTAACACCTTTTGAAAAAGGGCAGAATCACCTAACATTAGACACTTTTTTTATTCTGAACACAGTTTTGAATTTATTTAACAATTCATAAAAAAGATCAAAACTGACAAACATCAATGATAACATAAGTGAGGTATACATCTTTTTTTCTTTAAGGTTAAATTATCAAATTCCCAAATCCCTGATAAATTTTTTCAATGAACTTGTAATACCTCTTCTCAAAAAGAGCTGTTATGTCTATAAGGTTTCAGTTTAATGACAAGGCATAAATTAATATTTTTTCCAAATAAGTGTTATGGAAAGTTTGATCTTTGTTTGCTTCTTTGCTGAAAGGGTGTTTGGACCGGAAAGATCATCTGTATATCCAATAAAGAATACCCTTTCAATAATTTTAATGAATAGAAGTAATTTTGGTGGCAAATTTGGTGAAATTGCAATAAAAAATTATAAAAAAAAGAGGATTTACTTCAAAAGAATCTGCCTGTTCCTTGTGTGGACCTTTTCTGCATTTGGAAGGTTGTAAATCACATAACAATATTACCTAACAGAATTTTATTGTAAGTGTATATTAAGTCCAGAAATCCTTGAGGTTTGACATGGTCTTATTTTAAGAGAAATTACAATTTCCCTACCTAAAGAAAAACTACTTCCATAACAGTTTATTTTTTTGATATTGAAACAAGATGAATAAAATCCATATAAGTGGACTAAAATTTATTTAAACTTTATAGGCATTTTATTAAGCAAATAACTTAAAAAAAAGTGAGGAAAACAGCTAAAACTTTGTTTATAATAAAAACATCAGAAATGTCTTAAAATTTCAAGAACTAAAAATTATTTCCTTAAATTGTTTTGTATACATCTCTTTTTACAAAGATAAATATAAAAAACAATCTTTGACTTGAGAGTATTCATCAACTTTCTTACAAGACTACTTTAGTAGGGCTTTTATATAAAAAAATCCCTCATTTAAAAGGTACACATTTCAGCCCATAATCACTGTTCCAATACATGTTAATTTAAATAAATCATCAAAATAAAAGTGATGAGCAGTAACTGATTGCATTGAATTAAAAATTAGTATAAATGTTAAAATAATCATTAGAAATGGCTATTCTTTAAAAGATTTTTTTTAAAAAAAAAAGTTTACTTAAAAATGAAAAACCAAATCAAAAGAGCACTTTTTGAAAAAGATTTCCAGCAACTGCAAAAGGATAATATATTAAAATTACATTCAACATTATATCAAGACAAATAATAAATTTTTCTCATGTCTTGTATATATATATGACCTACTTCCATAAAAAATTAAGAAAACATCTAAATAAGAAAAATAGAGCTTTCTTTTTAGAATTTAATTTTTTAAAAAAGGTACAAAGAAATTTCTAATATTAACAGTTAATAAAACAAATAATATTTCACCTTTGAACATAGAGTCCATTTTTGATTAAAACATCGAATGTCTGTGTCCCATTTAGCATGATCCATCCACCACCCCGTCAGAGCTATTTCATCATTAGAAATCACTTTGCTAGAAAGTGCATTAAGAACAGAACGCATATTCCAAAAAACAAATTCTTTCTTTGAGTAACGAGTTTCATCAGTTTTATCCCTGGAAAAAAAACTGCTTTATATAGATCTTTAAAAAAAAGAAATCAAAAATGTTTATTTCTCTCTTCTTTTCTCTATAAAATTCTTTAATGGATACTGTATTTAATGGATAGGTGTTACATAAATAAACACAAAAGTATGTTTTAAATGAATAAAAATTAATATACTTGGATAAATATGACCTGAAAACAAAATTTCTTGACATTACAACAGATTTATTCTGCTGAATGCAAAAGCAAATGCTCGAAAATTATTTAAAATAAATTTTTAACTTAACAAAATTACACAAGAAATTAATCTATTAGAAATGATATAAACCCACGAATCTCAAATAATGGATTATTAATATTAAAGATAGAAATTTATGTACAATTATACCTGTACCAAAGTCATAACTGAAAAGCATTTTAAGAAACTATACATTTGATACTTTGTTGTGTAAGATATATAAATATAAAATCTAGTTTTGTAAGTGTAACAAACCGTATTTGTTGACTGCAATTTTTTGGGAAAAATTCTATAATAGAAAAAAAACTAGAGGGTCACACTGTATTCTTATAACTAAATTTTTATTGTATTCAGAGCATGACAAATCTGTAAGTATACATACACAAAAATTTGTCATTTATATATTTTTTACAAGAATACATTTTGATGTATGTTTTCTTGAAGTATTTTAGTTTCTCTCAAATGAATTATCAATAAAATCATTGCAGAAATTTGAAATTATTCTTTATTATTATATCTCTTAGATATTATTTAGTGTAATCTATTATTAGATTAATTAATTGAAACAAATGAAAATACAATCACACCATTTATAGATCAGTGAAAAAACACAAATTGAAATAGCAGAAAAGTTGTAAAATATATTGATTTGAATCAATAAAAATACTTCCTTTTTTCCCTAGAAAAGAAGTATAAGGTAGGAAACATAAAGTACATGGTACATAGAAATAAAACTAAGAAATTTTATCACTTATTTTTACAAAAGTGTAAGCATATATATTTATTTGTGAATTTTGAAGAAATAAATAATAAAACAAAATATGAATTAAGAAATATTTACAGGAAAAATAAAATCTATATACAACATAAAACCTTTTTTCTCATATACCAACAAACTAATTCCAAAAAATACATTCATATATAAACAATAAAAAAATATGATTTATTTTTTTATTTCTAACACCTAGCACCACAAAAACTTGATAGACATTACAAATGCCTCATGATATACTTGTAAAAACATCACACTTATCAAGTTTTTTACATTTTTCCATATTACATACAATATAAGTTTAAGAGAACAAGGTGGTTGTCAAAACATGTACTTGGCTCAGGAATGTATTCCTCATAACTTCTACTCGGAACAAAAAAAAAAATAATTAATATTTACTTATTTGAAATATCCCTAAATCTATTTTGTTATATCAAAGATATGATATTTAATACATGTTGTTTACATTTAGTATATAAATTATATTTTACGATACTAACAAAAAATAATAAAGATCTAGTAACTAATTTAAGTAAAATAACAAGCAAATAGCTTTCCTGATAAATAGAAACTTATACTATCATATAGATACAGTAATCATTAACAACTGTAGGTTGTTGATCATATTCAAAGAAATAGGGTTTAAATTTATTTAAAGTTAAAATAAGGTTGGAATTGGAAAAGAAAATCTTTATTTGTGTAACAAAACCAATACAAAGTCAATTGATTGCAATTTTTTTAGCTTTAAAAATAGTTGAAGGATATGCTCTCAGATACTAAATCAAATTAAGTCACATCTATTTATTTCTAATGAACAGAGGAGTAAATGACATTAAAATTGAAAAACTCAGGCATAAGTGATTGTGAATAAGTAAATACCACTATATTACATGAAAAATGCAGGTGAAAGGTTTTTCTTCATGTTAAAAAGATTTTATCACAACTTTGCATTAGGTTTGTTAATTAATAGAAAGATACACTAAAAAATGTTTTAAAGACCATAAAATTTGGTATATTTTTAAGGATAAGAAATTTCACATAAATTCATACCATAATTTTTCTTCTTCAGAGAAGAACCACGCAAGATGAACATATATAATAAAGATTGAAGCTAGAGAATGAAATAATATAACACACAATATTATCTGAAATGTATTTGTTTGACGAAATGTTCTTTTCCATTTTGCTACAGATGACATTTTAATCGTTTACAAATATTATAAACATCAGTAAAACAAATTCAATCTAAAATATGCTCGCTGTTTCATATTCATATAAGTTCATAAGATATAATTTAAAACAATTTTCAAATCGAAACTTATAACACATCCGACTTTTATTTATTTATTTCTGAATCATATGAAAACTATTTTAATAAAGCGTGAATGTTTCAAGAACGAAAAGCTATGATCTGAGTTCAATAAAGCAAACTCTTCAAAAACATGCGATATTTCCATGATACAATGCAGTCTCGTTCAAAAAAAGAGAGCAACCTTTGCTGTCATTAATAATATAAACAAATAAAACTCAGATTTTAACTTAGCGGTTTTTGAACCTGTTCATATTTTATCCAAGAGATGGCAGCACTAGTAAGGCTAGGGCTTTATATTTAAAGTTGAATTGTATGTTAACTGGAAAGTTGTTTTCTTTCTTTTTTCCTAAGATTTCAGGAGATCCTTCTTATGTATTATTTATTTGAGATTACAAGACAAATTTTTCATAAAAATTCCAGACAAGAAGTTCTTTTTAAGTTTTTAAAGTTTGTCGCAGAGTAAAAAGCTTCTGCAATTAGACGTTTTCAATATCTTTCTCCATTTCTTAAATGCGCCTTTTTTTTTTATTTTAAGGCTTTTTTTGGCTAATGTTAAAGAATAGAACCCAAATTCGGAATATTTTTCAGATATAAAAGTACTCAAACATTAATGTTACATTCTGGCTTCACTATCTTGTAGAGAGAGACTCACTTATATATTTATCATGCTACTCATTTTTATCCGAGTTGACACTTTTTTCTATGATAAAATGTGTTTCGATTTTTTCTCCTATACTTTAATGCTAAATGAGCTATCCCGTTACGTGTTAAAAGAAAAAAAAAACTAATTATTTATGAAATATTTTAAAATTTTAAAAACACTGTAAGATAAGCAAATGTGCATGTTACAATGTCACAAATTTTTATAAAAGTTGAAGTATTTTTTCTGTCCGAAAATGCGTTAAGTTCACGTTCTTGGGCGTATGGCGAAAACAGCCTTAATTAGCATAAAACTAGAATTGTATTTTTTTGCAATGACTCAGTCCAGACATGATAATTTTTAGGGAATGAAGCACATATGCTCAAAAAGCTTTGTAAAGGGAATATCGTACCTACTCACGAAATTTAACTAACGCAAAGTTTTAATTCCAGTTCTTAATTAATATCCTACTAGCTACGAACAAAAGGTTAATGAATTTGGATCATGTATAAATATGAGCCAAGTTCAAAGAAAATGATGTCACTGGAGAGTATATAAATTAATTCAGCACACTTATTGCACCCGCATGATGAACTAATGCATCGCTGAGGCACTTCAAGGATTGATACCTACAAATAGAGTTTTATTCTGATGAAAAAATAATACAAAGTAGGATCACATTTAATTTTTAACTTCTCATACTTATGGAAAGTAAGTACAAACACGTATTTTGCTTATCTACTCATTAGATCTTTATAATGTATATGGACGAGTTCAACTGTAACATAATCCCCAAACTATTCTACGTGCACGAATCTATTAACGTAACAATATATCCCTTGGCATTTTTATTTGTAGAGTATATTTCATGGTGAACTTCTTTTTGAATGCATTCGATTTTACTAATTCTAAGCAGATTGTAACGGATCTCGCGAGACTTCCTTCTTGAACTATAATCTGAAGTTTTTCTTTGAGGTTTTCTTGAAAGAGTGTTTAATCGCCCTCTTCTTACGGAGAAAACGTGCAAGATAGATGTGGAATATTATATAGAATGTGATATATGAAATATAGTTAAGGGATAGATAGCAATTATATTGCCAGATAAATAGCAATTCTATGACTAGACGATGTTGTTAGTTTATTGCTAATGGGTAAAGTGAATTATGGCGCGGCAATTATGCAAAATTTCGGTTGGGATCGGATCCAATTAGTGTATTCATTCTGCGAGTTGTTAACAATGTAGAAAAATATCCAGAACCTGCATTCCTTTCACGAATTCAGGTAAGTCAAACTAGATAATTTATGACTACGCGATAAAGTAGATCTTCCTCTCATATTTGATCGTTGATCAATAAATTGTTAGGGGTTCATCTATGTTTGCAATTATTTTGGTGTTTTGTACAATGGCTTCCGAGTGTATACCAGCTTATGTCGTGTTTGAATGAAAACCTTACGAGTATTAAATCTTCAGAGTTAGTTTGAAAATCTTCAATGGCACCGTTACAAGATTAATTTCGGTATTACTTTTAAATCTGATTCAGATTAAGAGTCAACTAAAGCATTACTTGCACCAGTGGCGTAACGTACACCCCCACAACCCCCGCATTGCAGGGTACCCAGGATTCTAGGGGGCTCAAAGTCTGACAAGCCAGGTACGTACCCTTTATAAAATCCAGGTTGGGGCCCAAAACCTGACTTAACAGGGGAGCACTAATATTCGCCACTGACTTGCAATATCCATATTTTCATTATCAACATTTTTTGGACTTGAAAATAATATTATATATGCTGTCACAGTTGTAATAAGAGTTTATGAATTAAACCATTTGTAAATGAAAGTGCACCTCCATGCTGAAGCTTGGGGGGGGGGGGAGTGTTCTTGTTCAACATAAATTCATTGGCTTAAGTTTCTCATTTTTTCATTAACAAACTATTATACACCCGTCGGAGCCAAAAATATTGAAATTTCTGTCATTCCAACCAATTTTCTTTCAATATTCAATTTTCTGAAACTTAATCCAACGAATCTAGTTGGAACAGTGAAGCAAGGGAGTGGAGGTGTTCTGGCATGGGGGTATAAATCGACCTCAGGATTAAATAATTTGATATTTTTTGATAATATTGTGAATCATGAGCTCTATTTAAATATTTTAAGGTGCAATTTAAAATTATCCACTCAAAATTTGGATATTAGAGACGACTTCATTTTTTAACGCGGTAATGACGTCAAGCGCACTGCTCTCAATGTACACTGCTGGTGTCCCTTTAACTGTCCCTCACATTCTGAAAATATCTCCTAAATCACCCGATTCAAGATTAATAGAATATATTTGGTGAGAATTTAATTTAAAAAAAAAAAAGAAAACAGGGCATACAGAAACGAATTGTGAAGTATAAACAAGGATTAAAGAAGAATGGTGGAATATCGTTGCTGAAATTACAAAAAAACTAATAAAATCTATGCCAAGATGTCTAAAAGTTGTTGAGAACAATAAAAGATATCCTACTTATTTAAAGAATTAAGAAACAAATACAATACTAAAAGCTATGTTGAGATTTTTTTGAAGTGTACGAAGACTTTTGTGGCGTAATTTTTAGTAGTTTTTTATTTTTAATTTTTAAAAATAATAGTTATATTATGTTTTAAAAATTGATTACGTTATTCCTTTCAGAAACAGTTGAATATATCATAAAAAATTACAGTTCCGATATATTAATTTTTATTAGTCGAAAACATCAAATTTTGTAGGAAATCGCAGGTGTAGGAACACTTTTGTGGTTCACTGTAGTTTAATAAGAACACGAATACGTGTTAAAAATTATTAAACGATTATTTTACTTTTTGTTATCTTTTATTGAATAAATATCTTTCATAAGCCTTATTGGTTTCTCCAATAATATGCTGAATACATTTATTGATGGTTTCAATAGCAACTACATCTCCTTCAATGGATTTTAGTTTAAAACAAATACTCGTATTTCATAAAAGTATTAGTTCTAAGCACTTGTATAAATAAAAAGCTACTTGGTATTCCCTAATTTTTTGACTTCATTTGTACCTGGTTTTATTCCATATTCTGACTAATTCTCTAAGGAAAATACTTTTGATGACTTTGCGGCGGTGTCCATCAAAGACACATTTCCCGTCGGGAACGAGTGACGTCTCAACGGTCAAGCAGTTACTCGTGGGAAAGTACTACGGGGGGGAGGAGAAAACCCCGGTGCTGATGTTATAAGGGAAGTCAACCCCTCTGATCTTCCTTGATCTAGTCGACAGTAAGGTGCCGGCGTGGTTCCCACGCCAAGCCACCGGTTTCAAAGTACACTGCGTGAAGGGGAACTTTGGACCAATAGAAGAATAGTTTCACCGAATACGTCCAAACAGAAGTGAATATACATCACATGTCACTTTCGTGGGTGGGACGTATTCCATCTTTAAAGAGACCCAGGAATCGCGAGAAAGAGATGAGAGAGCGACACCAACGCAGAGACAGGAGATAACTCCAACAGTCTCTCCAATTCCAACCAGAACCTGCGCCCCAGCATTTTTCCAGCTCTCGTTTAACGCAGCCTTCATCAGGAGCAATTATCGGTGCACTCCACAGCACTGCCTGTAATAGAACATTATCGCACCGGCATAGACCCGCAGGATAAACCCCCGCGGCAACTTCATATGTTTATAAAGTCTGTTTTTGTAAAGGACCTGTGATTTATGTTAGTGGGGGTTACTATTTAAAGTCAAGTGAAGAGGGAAGTTCGGGATGGTGATTGTTGCAATGCGGAGGATGAGATGTTAGCTAGAGATGTTAATACACAGTGGGGTCCTGAAATCTTGGCCTACTGTGGTCCAAAGGGTGACCTAGTATGCGAAAATGACGGGTTATCGAGAATGAATTGAAAAAGGAATAAGTACGAGTGTTTCCTCATGCATGTGCACGCTCCACATTGATATAAACTATTATTAATAAGCCGAGTTCACATTTTTAATACTTACTTGGAAATTTAAGGTATAACTATAAAAACACAAGTTTACAAATCTATTTAGGTGAACCAAGTAAAGAAAAATGAAAGTAATTTAAGAGTATAAGAAAAACCTTTTTTCTGTTTATAAATTTAAATTAATTCTTAAGAAATAATCAAAAAATAAAAAAATTGCTAATTTTTAGAAAAAATTAAACTTTTTTATGCCAAAATTATTTAAAAACATTAATTAGAATGTTTTAATGCTGCATATTTAAAGTATTGTATTCCGTTAGAACTGGTCGTGAATAGCTTATTATTGCTTCTTTAATAATAACAGATTTCAGATGGAACTAATACATAAAATATTATTAAACTAAACTCAGTGGTGCAGCAGTCCATGGTGGGCCTAGACCTACTGTGCCCATCTCAGTTTTTGTGACTTTGGCCGTTGAGATGCATAAACAGATGCTCCGGCCAGTTAGTCAGTTTGACACGAAACTCCCACTGTTTAGTTCTGAAGCAAGCCTGGTACTTATTTATCGACCCTCTGAATGTATTTAAAATATTAAAGAAAATCTCCAAAATACAGAGAAAAAATACAATGGAGGTAAAAAGGAAGTTTATTACAAATTTTTTAATTTTTCGTATCATTTTTTGAAATAAATATTTATTTAGATACATTTTGCAGCAACAGGTAACATAAAGACAATAAATGATAGTATCCTGTTTTAAGCCATTATTTACTTTTTGATGGAATCATTTTGATACTTTGCATTACTACTATCAATCATAAAGTGCTTTTTAGAACTTATTAAAAACGTCTCCTTTTTTAACTACAGTACGTAATTAATACATTAATTCATTAAGGAAGATAGTTTAATTATCAATTAAAAAACAGTAATACACTGCTGGTCACCGTAAGTGCAACACCCTGAAGGAAGCACGCAAATAACATGAAATTTACAACATGCATTAGCGGAGGTGAGATGTGCAAATGATTAGAATTTCAGCGCAGACACACATCACGCACGCCTGTGGCGCCACCTCAAATCGCTATTTAAGACTTGGAGATTTCGACGAGTTCAAGTTTGGCAATTGTGTTTTTCTTGTGGTTTTTTCAAAAAGCGATAAGTTATGTCGCGTAGAAAACAGCAAACAGCTTTTGATCAAGTATCTGAGTTCGACAGAGGAAAGATAGTGGCCTACCGAGATTGTGGATTATCTTTCAGGGAAATCGGTAGTCGTGTTGGACGAAACCAAACAACTGTAATGCGGATATGTGACCGTTGGATGCAGGAGGGTACGACGGGCCGACGTGGTCGATCGCATCCACCTCAGTGCACCACTTCACGTGAGGACAGGCAAATTGTGCGCATGGCAGTGACGGATCGCTCAGTCACATCACGAACCATAGCACAGCACATTGAGTCTGTAACTCATCATTCAGTGTCTGCGCGTACCATTCTACGCCGTTTACAGCAGAGTGGCCTGTCCGCAAGGCGTCCATTGTTTGGACTAACCTAGACGCAGAACCACAGACGTCTCCGCCGCCAATGGTGCGATGAAAGAAGGATGTGGGCGGCAGAATGGAATGAAGTTGTCTTTACTGACGAGTGACGCATCTGCCTGCAACACCAGGATGGTCGGATTCAAGTCTGGAGACACTGTGGAGAGAGGATGCGCCACACTGGTCCTGTACCGGTTATTATGGTATGGGGCAGTATTGGATATCCCTCTCGCACTCCTCTAGTACGCATTGCCGGTACTTTAAACAGCCAGCACTACATCTCTGAGGTGTTGGAGCCAGTTGTCCTTCCTTACCTTCAGGGCTTGACCACGGCCATATTTCAACAGGATAATGCGTGACCACACGTGGCATGCATTGTCCAAAGGTTCTTCGTCAATCACCAGATTGAATTGCTATCACCCTGGCCGGCTCACTCTCCGGATCTTTCGCCGATAGAAAACATGTTGTCCATGGTTGCTCAACGGTTGACACCGATTACACACCCAACTGCCACACCAGATCAACTTTGGCATCGTGTGGAAGCTGCTTGGTCTGCTGTACCCCAAGAACAAATCCAAAGTCTCTTTGAATCAATGCCGAGGCGTGTGGCAGCGGTGATCTCCAACAATGGCGACTACTCTGGCTACTGATTCTGGTAGGAACCACACTTCACAGAAGTCTATAAATTTAATCATTTGATTCTTGGTTAACATGTTATCTACAAAATAAATTTTGTTGTGTTATCTCTTGTCTTTCTTGATGTTGCATTTACGGTGGCCAGCAGTGTAGTAATTACACTCATGTCCATAAATTAAGGATAATGAAGTTCAGGCAAAGAAAGAGACAAAAGCAAAACAAATTTGACTTATTTGTAAAGTCTATTTATTAAACAAAAGGTAAAGAGCTAAAATGATGCTATATGTTTGACATAATTAATAAAATTTGTGATTTTTACTCCCTGGAGCAAAATTCAAAAAAGAACCTATTTACAAAAAACAGTATAACATGGTTAGTATGATGGTTAATACGGAGTATGTCTCCCGGACGATGCAATACAGGTCTTACAACGCCTATGCATGCTGAGTATCAAATTATCAATCTGATCTTGGGGAATATTACACCGCTCATCAAACAATGCCCTCCGAAGTTCTAGTAAACAGGTGGGAGGGGGTTGAAGGGCTGCAATTCGTCGGCCAAGCATATCCCCCACATGCTCTATTGGATTCAAGTCCGGTGAGTATGCTGGCCAATCCATACGGGTGATATCCTCCGATTGAAGGCAATCGTCTACAATGTTTGCACGGTGAGGACGGGCGTTGTCATCCATAAACAGAAATTCAGCACTCATGGCGCCCCGAAACAAACGTACATGTTGTTCCAGAATGACATCTCGATAGATGTGGCCTGTCATCGTTACACTCTGAACATGCAGGTCAGTTCTGGAACCAAGAATAATTCCTCCCGAAACGAGCCATCCTGCACCACCGTAACGGTGTCGTTTAATGGTGTTCTCTTGGTGGTAACGGGTACCTGGCGCTCTCCATATGAAAGTCCGGTGAGAATCAGACTGCAAACTAAACCTGGACTCGTCGGAAAACATCACACAAGACCACCGTTGCGGTGTCCACAATGTATGATCTCTACTCCAGGTTAATCGCAGGCGACTGTGAGTTGTGGTAAGGGGAACACATCTGACAGGCCTACGAGCATATAGACCAATGTGCCCTAAGCGTCTGTACACGGTCTGCCTTGAAACTGTCGTACCGGTATCTGAAGAGAGCTGACGGGATAGGTCTGATGCTGTGCTCCGTCTGTTTCTTTTGGCAGTAACTGTCAAATACCGGTTCTCATTCGGCATTGTAACTCGGGGGTGACCTGTGCTGTAACATCTACTCACATTACCATCATCTTGGAATTGTTGCCAAAGCCTGGAGATGACACTCTGGGCGATTCCAAGTTCCTCGGATACTTCTAGCTGGGTACGTCCACATTCCAGTCGTCCGATAATTCTACCACGTAAAAAATCATCCAAATGCTTCCTTTGTGCCATAACTATGCTTTTATTGCACTGAAAGGGTTTTAAAGCGCTTGTGAACAATTTTACTTCTTTGCCACCATTCCTTATATACCCCTCTCTTACACTCTCGTCATTGTGACGTACTATCCGCGCCATCTGGTGGTTTTTTGTAATTTGTATATTCTTCTTCAAGATGTGTGTGATAATTCTACAGGTGAAATTTTTATTTTAGAGTTCAATTTCTGTGTGATTCTGAATTATCCTTAATTTATGGACATGAGTGTATTTTTCAACAACACATACAAATTAGTATAGTAAATTTTTCACCATATTCAATTTTACTTCAAATCACCACATAAATTATTTGGAATCTCCTTGTAACTTTTTAAGTTTATTTATTTCATAGACAAACATTTCTCCTGCGCATTTTACATTTATAATACAATTTACATCAAACAAATACCAACACATTTCTCTGAGAAATCTGCGTGATCAAATCACAAATGTTTAGGGATAATAATATGAAAAAAATAATAGGTATACAAATCAAACTAAATAAGTTTGTCCACTTAATGTTTCAAGACATATACAAAATCATAATGATTGAATTCTATTCGATCCACTGTATCATTTCCAAAATCAAGTTAAATTATTTTAAATTTAGACAAGAAAAATGTCGAGAAACAGTGAATCCTGATATGTGACCAGTATATCAAAACACACAATTTCAAGATGAGAAAAATTTAAATTAAATTTAGTAAAGTTACTGATGATTAAAAATGGATAAAGTTTAACCACTGAATTTTATAATTAACAAAATAATAAAATTCAGAGGATAAAAAGATTGCGATGTGACTTTAATTTTGTTTTTCCTCACAATCCATATAATTTATTAGTACATTAGAGTTATTTCTCCAATAACTAACTTTATATCTTCAACTTTATAACACCAATACTATTATATAAATGATATAATTCCTTTAACAATTTAAAATAAAACAATGAAGTACATTAAAATTTCTCAAAATTTTATATAATAGAACACACTCTACTTTCTCTTCTAAATATAAACAACAATATCATTTAACACAAAATATATTCTATAAAATTTTAATATCATTTATATTACTGTTCCTCTCCGAAGAGTCTTGTTAAACAAAACTCAGTCACTTTGTATTACATGAATGTAAACTAATAATTTCACTGACCTATATTTCTTACGTGCAGAGATTTTTGGTTGACGGTAATCCACATATCTTTTTTGTTGTTCGTTGATTTGATTTTGTAAATTTTTCGATGTTTCTCCTTCATTATTGGATTTGATGGTGATTTTCAATAATAAATTCGATGTTGGTCTTCCAATAATGTATTTGATGTTGGTCAAATTCACATCGGGATTATCGCACATTTTCCCACTGTATCGAATGTTGACGCGCGCTTCAATTTTTTTTTCGCCATCAGAGAACGTTTCTTTTATTCACGGCAACCCGGCCTCTTCAGCACAGACAGATACAGCACGTTCCGGATTCCATAATTTTCTCTACAGCACTTTTTATTATATTTGCTTAATTTGTCATCTGTTTTTAAATGTTTTAAATTTTCGATGGCTTTAAATTAAAGTTAAAATGAATTTGCAGGCTGCAGGTTTCCTTCCTTTCGGTATATCCCGCCGGCTTATTGCTGTCGTGGTTTTTCGAGTGAACATCAAGACATTTTATTTTGAACTGTCTTTATTCCATGAAATCACCTTTTGAATCTGATTGCCAAGAGAGAGAGAGACGGACACCTGCTATGTATCAGAGTAGGCCCCTTCAAAAGCCATATGTTCTTCAAGTACGCTTCTTATTGAAGAGATATACTTGAGAATTTAAGCATGCCATATAAGGTAGTAAAAATTAATGGTAGGAGCGGCTAAGTTCTGGTAAAGCCATGTGTTTTTCATTCCCGAACTGGATAATAAATTTAATACTTGAAGATGTAAAGAGAAAATAAAAGTTAGAAGTGGTCTAGGGATTTAATTTTAGATCTAATTTAATTATCCTTACACACACACACACACACACACACACACACACACACACACACACACACACACACACACACACACACACCACACACACACACACACACACACACACACACCACACACACACACACACACACACACACCACACACACACACACACACACACACACACAACACACACACACACACACACACACACACACACACACACACACACACACACACACATTGAGAGAGCGAACTAATAGTAAGAATTGAAAAAAAAATTATTTGTCTGCATTGTTGTGTAAAAATGCACACCCGGTTTGGCTGAAAAACTGGCTTTTGACGCCAACTTTTGTCATTGTTTTAACAGTTACATTGTTACAACAATGGAGATAAATCTAAGTTGGCGTCAAAAACCAGTAATTAGTTAAATTTAATTAATTAACCGGTAATTAATGAATTAATATTTGAAAAAAACTATATTAACATCAAGTGTCATCCACTACAAGTTTAAAAAAAGTTATTTGAACTTGATTGTATGGATAGAAAAAATTATATTAACGATTGAAAATTTGAACAAGATAAATATATATATATATATATATATATATACATAAATATAAAGAAAGTGTGAGCTAATAGTAGGAATTGAATAAAAGAACATCAAAATATATGAATATATGTATGAATATTTTTTTGTTTACAACCCCGGGTTCCACGAAATATTTTTATACTCTTATGTGCAATGCTTTGAAAAACTAAATAGTTTTCTAATTGAAAATGTATCTTTTTCCAATTGCGGAAAAAATAGCTACAGGTATAATGAGGGACAGGGATCAATCCTTAAAATGTGAAAATTATTTTTTATTCCTATATAAGAGCTAATTTATATGCCTTGACTTTACTTTTTTAGATTATTAAAATGTTAATAAGTATGGAAGTTCGAGTCTTCTTAATATTGATTTGATTGAGAATTTTGATTTGAAAAGAAGAAAAACTAGTTTTTCTAATTAATATCTTACCAATTAGAGGAGTTTTGTAGTTATTTGATTTCTTATAAGCTTTGCTTTTATTGTGGCTTAAAGCTTAAAGTTGAACACACATTTAGTTATTTTAAAGCTTGTTTGTGTACTTTATTTTGAAAATAATGTAGAATATTTTAACACGATATCCATAAAAAGCAAAATCTTGTTGTGTACTAGTCAACCCAATCAAATATCTAAAAGAACAATTATTTTCTAAACTTTTTAAATTTTCGTTTCAGATTATTTATGATTTTGATCTGTGAATGGGCAAATATCAAAGCTATAATTATTTTATGCAGCAAAATACTTATATTTAACATTTATTACATTTACCAATCAATCATTTTAAAAAGACAGAATTATTTTTTAGTTTTAAGTTAAGACTGGATATTTAATTGTGTGCATCAAATTGTGTTCATATTATGATCCCACTTGTAATATTTTGAACAAATGATGAAAACTATTTGTTGCTAAGTAATTATAAATTATGTGTAAGTAATATAGAAAACAACAATAAACCTGATAGGGTTTTTGCCTATGCACTATTTTCGAATCTATTTTGCAACAAATGATATTCAATTTCTTTTAATATTTAATATCACATTGAAGAGAAAGTGTTTGTCACGCTACTTTCTAGTTAAACTTTCGAGTTTTTATTCTATGGATTATCATGTATAGTTTCTTACAAAACACCCACACATGCAGTTGGGAACAACAGCACGTGTTTCATGATCTATTTTATGGTTATTTTGCTTGAAAGCAATTCTTTTTACTCACAATGTTCATAGCACGAAATACTGTTTACGTGAAAGCAACACATTTTTTTTATCTAATAAAGATTGATTATATATTATATTAATGTTTTCTAAAGCTTAAGAAATAAAGAAACGAACTTCCCACAAATTATATCACCTTGTCCGAATATTAGTTAACTATTTAAGTGTCAAGTAAATGATTTATATACATAAATTATCAAATTTTTTTATTGCATGAAAATACTGTTTAGCACAAAATATAAAAATTGATATTTTGAATTACACATGCATATAATAAAGTTCTATAGCAACTGAATATTCGCTTAAGGTATCTGCCACATAGCGTGGCAGTGGTAAAGAAGAGAGAGAGTTTGCACTATTTTCTAAAAAATAAAATAAAAAATAAATAAAAATGAATTCCTGTTAGTACCTCAATAATTCAGTTTTGTATGGTATAACTGGAAGCATTTTTCCAAGCCATACCTATTCTGCAATTATTACACCAGAACCGTGTTTCCTTCCTTATCTTTTTTCCACTTGCATTCTTTTTTGAGCAACAAACTTTGCTCTGTTTTGTAGGCTCACGTTTTGCAGGAGTAAGAGGAATATGTTGTATAGAATGTCGTTCAGTAAGACTGTCAGGGTTATCTACTATAGTTAGATTGCCACGATTCTTTTGTCCAGAAGCTATATCACCATATTTATGTAAAAGCTCTTCTACTACTTGGGGATTCGAAATTCAAAAAATATAATACGTTTCCCAGCTACATTTTTATACAGCAAAAATGAGTTCCAGAGTATCTTGTCTAGTAAATGTAAAAATATATTTTTATAATAATTTTTAAGGCATTTTTGGATTTTTGGATGAAAGGATATTTCCTGATCACTGCAACCTACACCCTCCATCATAAAATTCCATATACCTGGGTGTGCCATTTTGAGCAATAGTGCCATATCCAAGATAATCTCAGGCATGACAGTTAAAGATTAATAGTTATTAAGCTAGCTAATAGGATCTTTAATTCGTAGCGCGAAAAAGTAAGTGTAAAACAAGCAAAATCTTTTTTGAAAATTTAACTCTTATATTATAAAGTTATATGGTCTAAATGAAGTTAACATTGTTAAAAAAAAGCCAGAGGAATTTAGGACACAAGTAATGTGTAACATATAAATTCTTTTCGAATAATTGCAGATAAGAAGAGAAAATTCTTACTTTTACTCACGTAATATAAGCAGTGTTTTTGCTAATATTTGGATAGCTCCTTGCTTTTAACATTTTTTCCCTTTTGAAAAAGTAGCCTATAAATTAAATAGTTTTTATCAATACAAATAAACTTTTATTACCTTTTGTAACTTTTGTTACCTTTTGTAGCTTTTGTAACCTTTAGTAACTTTTGTTGTCTTTAGTAACTTTTGCTACCTTATGTACTTTTTGTTTTGTACCTCACTTCTGAAAGCTTGCACATTTTTAGGAAAGCTTTGCATAACTCTTTTAAATACGTTTTTACAAAAGTTATATTAATCTATTATAACTGCAATAATATAATAAAATTCAAGATTATCATTGTCACCAATAATGTAAGTACCATTGCCTCGCAACACTTTACTATGACTTAAATTTACGAAACCCCATTGTGCCGCTTCACGGGACATTGATAAAACAAAATCAAAGGGGAGTTTACCTCAAGGTTGTCTTAAAAGAGGATATTCTCAGTAGGTGAAAATACAGGCATTATCATAATAATTTCTTGATTGGTTTTAGTTTAAAAAACAGAAATCTGAGCATCACAAGAGTCAAGTAGTAGGGATGCTCGCTTTTTTCAACAAGAATCAGATGATTTAAGTAAAACTTGAACTATATTTCACGCAACAGACATCTGCACCATTCTACATGAGAACTTGAAGCCCAATTTGACTTAAGGTAAATAACGTAATTCCTATAAATTAACATAAAGCTCTTTCTTCGGTAGAAGCTATGTGATGACAAATCACCCCTGGGGACCTTGGCTGTTGCTTAGGTGTAGAGTGATTTGAATTGGTCACCTTTAAGTCCAGAGATCACACTGCACGCGTTAGACGATTAGGACGAAAAGGAATTCCTATGTGGGCCAGTCGTTAAGCACTTTTATTCCTGTCCTTTGTTGATTGCGACTTGCTGTAAAATGAGTCACAACAAGTGCATTTAAAATTTAAACCCAATATTTGATTCGAACGCCAAGGTTCATAAAAGGTTCCAGATTTTACTCTTCCACAAACCAACATTTTAAAGGAAGTAATGTGGTTTTGTTCTCTGATTGGTTTCATAGACAGATATCTCAAATAAATAATGATATTATATCATATATGTATATTATTAATTTTAATTCTTTAATGGGTATAGGTATTGTATACTAAAATTTAAATGTGAAGTTTAGATTCCCTGTTAAAAACGAGATCATTTTCATGGAACGACATTTTTTTTTTTAAATTGAATGTTCTATCTCTTATAACACAAAATTTCAAGGAATTCTTTAAAGTAAACTAATCTCCCTTATTTCTTTAAACAATATAGTTATAGTTTTAAATTTTGTTTTTTTCGCCTAATCTGTGTTTTGCTATCCAAAACGAAGACTTCTAAAATTAAGGAATATTTCTCCTATACTTTCTCATTCAGACAAGATTGTAGTATTACAGCATGCAAAAGAGATGGAAACATTCAATCCTTAAAAGAAATACATTCGTATGGAAATGTATAATATTGCGAAGAAAGAAAAACAAAGAAAGTTGCTTATTTCTCGATTTGCCTGATATTTTTTCATCCATTTTGTGTCAACAGATGAAAAAAAAAATTAAACCATGATTCAATTTACAGTTTTAGATCAATTTACTTTCAAAGAAAGGTGAGACAGAAACTTTCAAAATAATTTTATCCGTGGTGTGTAAAATAATTTGAAAACTGTAACATTACATCGAAGAATTTACACGCAAACATATTGGTATTAAACATTAGTTTAAATGTTTTTTAGACCATATACAGTTAATATAAAAATAGAGAAGTAGAATTTATCATTTACTGAGAGTACATCTTAAGGAATATGAATAAAATCTGATAAAAATTATTAGATGAATAATATAAAAATCAAGACATATTCAAAGCAAATTTATTAATATCTGATATTTTTTATTTAAAGACTTTTCCTTTTTTACATACCGAAAAGTTAAAAACTTGCAAAACCTGATACATTAAATCTATTTTAAAAAACTAACATTATTTAAAATAAGTGCTGTAGTTGTCTTATTTAAAACAATTTAAGTGGAAAAGAGCTACTCTGATTCTCAAA